>JANRGW010035978.1:41310-55161 GCA_024733675.1 Psilopsiagon aymara
GGTGAGGCACTGGAATGGGCTGCCCAGGGAAGTTGTGAATGCTCCATCACTGGCGGTGTTCAAGGCCAGGTTGGACAAAGCCTGGGGTGGCATGATTTAGTGTGAGGTGTCCCTGCCCATGGCAGGGGGTTGGAACGGGATGAGCTTAAGGTCTTTTCCAACCCAAACTGTTCTATGATTCTATGACACTGTATCACATGCATAGACACCCCCTTAAAAAATCCAAGCTATTATTTCCAATACTGTGTGCTCCTCATACAGGAAACAAGCATCTTAAGAACATAACCCCCCTCAAATTATAATGGAAAAATTGTTCCTTGAACGAACTCCAGATGAACAGTAACTATCACAGTATAATGAAGAATCTGTACTTACCTTTGCACTTGCTAAAAACCCTAGGGATATGGCAACCCTGGCTCTCAGGTCTGGTCTGTCTTTGGGCCACACATAAGACAACATCGCTTTGACGATCTTTTTGGCATCTATCTCTTTCAGCTATTGGAAAGAACAAAGGCATTGTATTATAAAGAGAGACAAGGAAGCAAAGTAATTCTAAATAAAAATAAATAAATAAATAAAATAATAAATAAAAAATAAGTATAAATGAGAATGAATGTTACACATTTGGATCACTTCTGTATTCGGCTGGATATGCAACAGACACTTCACCATGTCTGCGACCAGGACTGCAGACTGAAATTTCAAGTTCTCAGTTTTTAGGCATAAATCCTTCACACACTGCTAAAAGAGACGAATTGTTCTTAATCCACATGTCCTCAAGAGTGCAAGTGTAGCTAGCTGTAACTGGAATTCAGAGAAAGCCGCAATTCACCACAGTTGAAGTACTTCACAGAACAAATAAACTGGTCCTTTTTTATCTTCTCAAGATTTGGCACAAAATGGCTTAGTATTTCTTGTTTGGAAGCTGGTTTAACAGCACACAAAAAATGGGAGGAAGAAACACGAAAAGTAAAGTCAAGGAAGTAACAAAAACACCAAGGAATGAAAGAACTCTGAAAGGTCTACAGTAAACCTTAGCAGTCTGGAGAACATTCAGGAGTCACAACAGAATACAGTATAAACCACCAGCATTTTAGCAAGTCAAATATCTGAAACAGAGCAGTTATGCTAAAGTATAAATTGAACCGAATATACACTTCAGCTCTGATTATTTGGTTGCAAATTGAAGCATTTCCAACAATTCCCTTTAAAGATTTTGGTTATCTTAAAATCCTTGCTGAGAAGTGAGAAATACTCATATTCTGCCCATGGTTTTTAGGGCATACAGTCCTTCAATGGGTGCCCAATGAAGCTATAACAACCAGCAAGGAAGCTATTCTAGTGGCCTTAACTCAACTTCCAACATCACCACCTGATCTAACAGACTGGCCCCTGAACGTGGACAACCAGGCTTCACAAGGCAGATGATGTAAATGGCCATGCATCAGCTTAATTGATTATGCCCATTTTTAATGAATTCAAACAGGCTCTTCTCCGAACCTCAACTTTTGCTCTAAACAAGACTGCAGTTCAGTTAACAAGGCTTTTTGAGAAATATTAGTGGGTTTGGTTTGAGCTTTTTTGGGGGGTTGCATTTTGGGATGATTTTGGTCTGCTGGTGATTTTGGCTGTATTTTGTACAGAAATGCAAGTTATTTTACAGAGGGACAGATGTCTGCACCACTTACTTGTGAGATACACTCCACTAAACTCCCAAGCTACATATATTAACTGGCTGAAGCTTAAACCATGCTACCCAATCAAGAAGAACAGCATATGCAGTAACATACAGAACAAGTATCAACAACTCATTTTTCTCTGCTGATTACCCTGGGGTTAACTTGACAGGCAGGAAGGTTATCTGCAGCTGAAGGGAGGGCAGCAAATAGCAGCTAATCTCTCATTTTCAGGCAATATTTTGTAGTCAGGGATGGGAGGGAACAAAATGTTAGTCCACACTTTTTGAAGATGACTTATCATTACAGAAGCTCACCAAAAGGGGCAGTTTCAATGTTTCCTTCACTCTAATGTGTACTTTAAATACTCCCTCCTTGACTTGGAGGATAAATCAATTCAGAATAGAAATTCTACGTTAAGGACCAACATGAATGAGCAAGAAAGGAGAGTCCTGTTAAAAAGGTAAGATTGCTAAGACAGCCAGGGAAGCCAATTCTATAAAGGTAAGCTTTTAATAGCACTAGGAAACTCATCTCAGTGTTTCTACCAGAAACCAGAGGGTAAGAGATACTGCATTTTGTCAGCAACTGCAAATGTATTGGAGCATTACACAGTATAAGCACATTTCAAACAACCTTTAAAAAATGGATATATGGAAGATCTGTATGTGAAGACAGAATGCAAAACTGCTTCTGTTGCATCCTACCCATCCAGGAGATGGAGTATCTGCTGAAGCACGTACATAAATCTTTCCATCTGAGCCAAGGATATGCATAAACAGCAGTTCAAACGTTTGCAAAGTATCTTTGATCACCACTTACAGGTTAAAAGGAAGTTAAAAAGAGGTATCACTTTACACAAAAGAGACCAGAGCAACCAGAGCAGTTCTAATTATACGTTGCTATTGGCTAGTCAGACTTTGCACAGAAAAGCTATTAAAAAGAACAAAATACAAGGGCTGCGTACACGGAATCTATTTCCTTTCCTTCATGGCTCTGAAGAGTGACAGAAGTAAATCCATTCAGAAAAAGAAGATAGAAGGCAGCCAGTCGTTTGCCAAAGGCCTTGCAAAGGAACAAGGAGAAATATCAAAGGAGATGCAAAATGCACACATATTACATCAAAGTTTACCATGAAATATATGTTACCATTGCACAGAAACATGAATTGAAAACGCTTTAAATATGCAAGTGGCAACATTAAGAATTAAAATGAGCAATCTGTTTAATGGACTCAGGGCCTTTTTTGATTCTCCGCTTACATAAAAAGGTTAAGGGATGCATTTCTTTTACCTCCCTTTAAATGGCAGCAATGTTTTTTGGGAAGGGAGGGTGTTTCCACCATCTGGACACGTTGTTTTTCAGCTAGATCACTTCACACTAATTCACTATCTGACCACGCAGTGACTGATGTAGCAAGACACCGAGGTGAGGAAGGAGGTAGGATTCTTTATTTCAGTTCCCTTATCACCTTAAATAAATGTCAAACTAGAGCCTGAATTTTCCTTTCAAACTTCAGGAAAGAAATCCTGAGTCTTTTTCCTTCACATTAGCCATACTTCCATAGAAGGCAAGCAACGACTAGCAAACTAAATAGCAACTGAGTGAACTGGTGGTAGGGGAAGGCTAATTACCAAGGTTCCATCATGATTATCAGTCTTTCCATAAGCAAGCAATATATGTCTGCTTAGCAGCAAGTCAAGACACCACAGTTTTTGTACACAGAATAGACAGGAATAAAAGTAACACACAAAAAAACCCCAAAGGCAGTAAAGAACAGCAATGGTTTTGGTTTCAGCATTCAGCACATCAGCCACTGCTGGAAGTAAAAATTATGTTGTAAAAAATCAGACGTGTCAGCTGCTCCCCTAGCTACTTGAAGACTCCATTCCTTTCATTTTTGCTGAGGACCTCCTGGCTTTTACACCCTATGCCCCTCTTTAGGTTTTCTACTTTTCACACATTTCACCTCTTATACAGCTAGCCCTCGCTGCTTTCTCCTGGACAATAGCTGATACTTGTTTAGTTACACAACAGCCTTAACTGACAGCATCCTATAGTAACTACATTATAGCTCCACTTATTGGAATAAAAAAGTCAGGAGACTGGCTTACACAGGAATAGCCGCAAGCAATGGGTGAACACAGAATGCCACGGAATATTTACACTGCCTAGCAGGCTAAAAACCATACTAGCTGGCATCAAAATTTCTGGCTAACATATTCCTAGTGAGCTCTAATGCTAAGGAACATCCAAAGCTCCATAATGTTACTTGTGCTTTGGCAAACACAACCTTTCCTTTCCTTCCCAACCCAAGAAAACCCTGAAATGTAAATCTGCGAATGATGCCAAGCGGCAGAAAAGTGGTAACTAAAAAAATGTAATCCCTATAATGATTAAATAGATTTGTCCTGGAAGTTGCCCATCACATACTAGGTTCAGTTGAAAAATGTCTGCATTTCAGGAAACGCCTGCTTAAACAAAAGAACAAAGAGCCCCTTGAGGTATTTTTGAAGATAGGTCACTTGTGACCCTGAGTCTGCGAAATGGATCTGCAGATGAATTCGATGAGGGCGAGTTTGTTCTAGGGATATACAAAATCTTTTCCATGGAGTTCTGAAAAATGAAGGCTTTTTTTGACAGCGAATGGGAATTATTCAGCCTATCAACATCCCCAGGTGATCAGAAATTCTAGCAGAAAAATAAACCCCAAAGAACCAATAATTAAGCCCAACAGATGTGTGATCACCAAAGTGACAACACAGGGGACAATACCCTCCTCCTGTTTACAGGAGAACTACAGTCCATAATAATTCTATTCCGTGACATAATTAATTAGAGGACACTCTACTAGCTTTACAGTCTGTTTTGCCTAGACCTTTGAAAGAGCCTATACGTGTTGCAAGGAGGGTCTAAAAATTAGCCTGACGTTAACGTTATATGCACAGCCACTATTGGGTGAAGATGTCCGATTGTTCTGCTTCCTTTTGTGCCTTAAGCAGTAAAGACCACAGATGTTTGCTGAACCAAGCTGGCTACACTCCAGGTTATTAAATCCCCTCTTACTACCAAAGCATAAATTTTGGTAGCATCTCTCCTGACTTCTACCTGTAGCATAAACAGGCTTGAATTCAATGAAGGGAAAACTCTCAGATCAAAATTAAGAGGAAATCCTAGGTTTAACTCTTGTTTCTTTACAAATGAAGCTATAGGAAAGACATCAGAACAGTTAAGCATGAGCAAAACCTGCCCTGAAAAACTTGATTCTGCACTGAAATTTCAGTGGGTCATCAACATGGTCTTCACTAGATTTAGAAAGATCCCACACGAGTCTGAACAAGTTATAATCATCACACTGAATGATTCTGTGTGACACATCAGAAATAACTTCGCACAGGAAGTGAGAAAACGAAAGTTACATAAACCCAAGAGCTTTGATTTTGCAATTTTAATGATGCAAAGTTTATATTGTGTTGTTTTAACCAAAAGCTTGCCTCATTTTCTCACTTTAATCATTCAATCTAATAAAAGATACTGCTGTTCCTTACATACCTACCATACTTAACATGCACTTCCTGTATATAAATACAGCCAAACCACATCAGATGCATAAATATCAAATCCAAGTAAAAATACATGCAGTTTTATTACTTCACTCCCCCTTTCAAGTGCAATTTTACCAAGTGATGTACTAACTGGTATCCACAAGCTGATTTCTCTGCCCCTGAGTGTTAAGTCACAGGGATGTATCACTCATGAACAAGAACAGCAAAACACAGTAAATTAAACCACAGTAAATTAAATGGAACATACTTCCCATGAAAAATGCCTGACAAAGTGCAGGCCAATTGCAAAGGAGTGTGTGAAAATAAGATTGTGTTTTCAGTGAAACAACTGAAGCACCTGAACAGTTATTACAAACATTTGCCGATTTAACAGCTAGCAAACCAACATCAACAATTAAATAGCATTTACTTATCTATCAGTGCAGTTTTTACCAAGTTGTTGCTTAGGGTCATCAGGGTTTTTTGGGAGGGGGAAGAAGCTGATCACATTTTTTACATAAAAAGCAATGCTAATTAAGGAAAATTAAGTGAATTTTTACCCCTTCCTTTGGATCTGTATGAAGCCCTCCACCTGCATGACCATGCCAACATGTTCTCTTTTCTATCAGTTGCCACCTCGGGAGGATCTGTGTGAAAATGAAAAGTTAATTTGCAAGAACCCACGAAACATGCATGTAAAAGCCAACAGAAAGAAGAACTACAGGTCTGGTTTGCCTCCCTCATTCTCCAACTGTATTAACTTGCTTTAACAAAAGATACTACTTCTCTCTGAAAACCTTGTGTTGCTTAAGGAAACAAAAGTAAGAAAGGGACTATAAATCTAGCAGTAAAGACCATGTTCCAAGCCAGGAGGTGAATATGACAGAGCCTTAGGTGTCCTTTTAACTGGAATATTTAAAAACTGAAAAGTGGACTGAAAACATTAAGAAATTGAAGTTTTGGAGGATAATTGTACTCTCGCACATTAATGTATAAAGTGAAATACATTTAAGCAATAATAACATACATAAAGAGTGACAGGCTCTCTGCTAAATAAATACAGAGGAAACTTCTGAATTTATTAATGCATGTACATGTACTAAATAATAACAACTTACTACCACTAGGCATTTGTCCAAGTTCTATTTTAAAGTGCCTGTCACAAACAATGGATGTGTTAAAGCTTTTCAAGAAGAGTCTGCATCTTGTTTCAGAGATTTGCTACGTTTACAGTCTCCAGGTTCAAGTGATGGAAAAGCTCTTTAAGAATTCCATTTTATGTGGATGGTTTGATAGCAGACCTCAGGGCTTCCCACATCTGAATTCCACTTTCTACATTTTAAGGAAAAACATTATAAAAACCAAAGTAGATTTCACACTTTGAAGTCCCGATGACCCTCAAATGATTTTTAGCTACTTGAGACAGTTTGATGAGTGGTTATTTATTAAAATTGAAACCTCCAAACCAACAAAACCCAAGACAAATACATTTCCCAGCTTCATTCAAGCAAAGTGTGTTACTGAGAAATATGTAATAATTATTCCACAAACAGCTAAAATTCCAGCTTCCTTGTGTTTACATGATGTTAAAGCACACAGACTTTCCAGGAATAAGAGCCTGACATCCTGACACCCGAAATGATGAGAATAAATCACCATCGGTTCTTGATATTCTACAACCTAAGCAGTTAAGGAGTTTCTAAGCACAATTTTGAAGTAATAAAGCCCTACAAGGAAAACATGGCTTTCTAAGCATTGCTACTTGCTATGCCTGACAACATGAAATTAAGCATCAATACCCAAACCCTAGATTTTTAAGAACTGTTCTTTGTAAGTTACTGTGTTATCATCAGTTTCTAGAGATTCAAAGAGACTTTTTGAGGAAACTGCAACACTGAAGGCTCCAAGAAAAGTTATCTCCTTTTCTAGAGGCAGACACTGCTTGCCATTTAAACTGCTGCACTTCGAAACGGTAAACAGTGAAGTAAATGAACTACCCAGCAAACTCAAGTGAAAAATGCTCCAAGGGCTTGAGTTTCCTCTGACTTGCGAGCAGGAAGAAAATCAATGTATACCTACCTCTGAAGCCTCTAACAATGGCCTTGAATAATCTCCCCCCAGACTGTGCCATGATCTTTGCTTGCAGATTGGTAGAACCTACAGAACAAAAGCAGAGGGAAAAAAGTGAAAAAGGAGTCGTGCAGAACATGCACTTCACATTCAGAGAATATTCATCTAGCTTATGTAAACAAGCAGAACATGAAAACAGGGCACATGGCTTTGTTCCTTAACAAGTGACCACAGAAAAGGAAAACTAGTGGGGAGCAGCTGTAAAATAAATTACATTCAACCATTAAAAATGCCAGTGACAATGAACTTTCCTCTTCCCTGAATCCCCACTCCCATCTGGCTTTGTTTCTTTTGTACCATGAAAGCACCAAGTTTTCCCTTTCTTCTCATTTCAATTTCCTCCCAGGTTGGCTTCTGATTTGTTTCAACTATTCTTTTGTTCCGTTCTTCATTATAAATTGTTATTCTTATGCTTATATGTTCTGCCATTTCCAATTCCTCTTCGCTCAGCTCATGCCATGCTTGTCTCAGAGATCACAAGCCTAATCAAAGCTACAGCTCCTTACTGGAAAGCACTGGGACTATCAGAGATTAGAGCACGCCTGACTACAGGTTTTAGGTAGGCAGGACACGAGACACCCAATATTCACATACCTATCAATGCATCTTTAATAGATACCCTGCCAGGCACTGACTGCAGGATGCTTTACATGTTACACTGAAAACAATTACATTTCCCTAAGAGTTTCAAAAGACCATTCATTTTCCTCACACAGACTAGCTGGAAGTGTTTCCCCAGTGGCAAAACAGGAGCCTCTCCTTTGGTTGGCAATGACGGTGCCACATCATCTTTGTCACATTGGATATTAAATCTTTTACTGCCCTGTTGCAATATTAACCACACACCTCACGCTATATAAAAATCATTACCACAGAGGAAAATCGTGGAAGAACTGCTCATCAGCCCAAGGCAATGGACAAATATCATAAAAAGGGTATTTTTAACCTTGTCAGGCAGCAGCACTGTCGTATTTTATGCCCTGCCTTAACCATTCCTTTGCTCCTGTCCTAAGATACATACCGTAAGTTATAATTTAGTCAGTCATTTTAAAGAAAATTAAGATTGCTCCCCCACAAGTCGCCACATGGGATGTGCTTCTTTCAAGTACTTACATTATATGACATTACATACAAAGAAATGCTGACAAGACCTGGGTTAAATGCAAGAGCTGCATTTATAAAGCACTTCATTGTAGGAACCCTCATAATTTTACAGGTTCGTGCCCATCCAAATAATACATTCTCCATACGAACAGCAATGGTTTCGTCAACAGAAAACAAAAGAAAAAGACAAGGACTTCAAGATGCCTCAGCACATCCCAAGTTAATGCAAACCAATGCAATCCTTACAAAGGCATGGTTATTTGGGACAAAAAGTTCCCACCAACATGGAAGAGGAGTAGGAGACACTCTTACCATGGCATCTGGGCAGAACCTAGAATCCAACACCCAGCTAAGCTGTACAATCAACACAAAAGGCAGCAGTGTTTGTACCTCAGCAGCCACCTCAACACAACTCCAGCTGCTTCACCAGTCAGGGGCCATTCAGACAAATGGGTTAAATCATGACAATTTAGAATTTACAGTGGAGACACGATCCAGGGCAAGAGGCTTAATACCAACAAGTCCTACATCCACACCAATGAGACTGAGTTCCCATCTCCTCCAACTTAGGGCACAGTCAGTACACTGAAACCCCCAGCATCCTTACACCAGCATTTATACTTCGTTGAACACATGATGCTGATAAAAGACTATTAAGACAAGTTAAGAGTTTAGGGCTCACAACTGTGCTTTGGCTTCTCGTAAGACAACACAGCCGGAACCTCTCCAGAGCAGCACCATTCCCTCCTGCTCGGCCTCATAAGAGAAGAATCTTGAGTACTGCAAGAACTGAAATCCAGGTATTTAACTCTTTATTCCTAGCAGATAGGAGCATACAACTGACGCTCAAAAAGCTATTGGAAAGAAGCTGGTTACTGTTCTAGAGTGTACTGCCCTAGGATATCATAAAATATTTTACTAATAATTCATATACTTTGACGCCAAAGTCTTCAAGTTCTCTTCTGACTGATATATGCAATAAATAACATCCCAGCAACAACTTCAATTGAAACACCAGCAGATCTAATCTCAATTATTACAGTAGATGGCCTACTTACTTGACTGAAGCTATAAACTGTCGTGGGGTTAAGAGATGAATACAGTAAAAAGATTAAAAGATTTGCATAAAGTATACAGGAAATCTTGTTCTTATTTTCAGTCTTGAGCCTGGAACACTGGAAGTCTCAATCCTCTCCCAAGCTCCTGCCTAAAAACCAACTCTCAGCAAAGAAATAAAGAATTAAACAAGGTGAACAATTCACTGATACGTATCTGGCCATCACAGTAGCATTAGTAAAGCTGCCTAAATGAGTGGGACCACTCTCCACACATTCCTCACTACAACTCATTCTCAAGAGATTTAAGACTGCAAAGGAAAGGCAAACCTGAACCTTATAGCAACAGATAAAAACAGCAGGTTACCGCCTTAAAGAAGCGGGAGCAAGTCCTGCTTCTTTCTAAATTTAAGAAATAATGCAGGGAACTTTAATTCTGGCATTTCCTAACTTCTGAATGCCTGACTCTGCACCATTATGTTCTTTTAATGTATTTTTGGATATGATTCTAAAGGATGAAACAGATGTCTAATACTGATTGCACATAAAAGTCATACTGCTGAAATGTCATGACTGTTGGTAGTAGTTTAAATACTATAAATGCAAACAAACAACAGGGTTCAAACACATTTGCACTAGGTCAAATCTACACTTAGAAGCTTCTCTCTGGAGTATGTTACATGCTGTTCCAGACACAACCTAATGGGGATGTTTGGGTGTTTTTAACTGTAACAGAAAAGAGAACTGCAGGTAGGATTCAAGTACCTGTGCACGATTCAAGTCCCACCTAATTTTGCTGACTTTGCAAGGCAAAAAAACAGAAGATGAATAGGAAAGAGCAGAATAAAAGAGAAAAGGTGAAAATATTCTGGTATAAATGTAGACTACACTGTCACCACTATGAACAGTATAAACTTAACTGGAGTTAGATTTAACAATGGCCAATGTGCAATTGCTCTGTACACATATCCAGAGCAAAAGACACCAAGAAAGTTAACAAAATGACACACACACACTTTACCAATCTACCCTCACATTTGGCTTGTTTTGGTAAAACACATCTCAATGGCAGAACAGAAAACCCATGCAGCATGACAGTAGGCACCCCAGTGTACACCACAGCACCCCTTCTACAGGGAGTGCTTCTCACCCTCTGCCCTCCTGGTACTCTCCAAACGACTTTCAGATCAAGTTCCCGTATTCCCATCTGTTCCTTTTCATTATATATCCTTCCTCATGACAACTTTCAGTATTATTAGACATCTACTTTATAGACAGACATATGGGGTTGCTGAACTGCTCAGCAGTAGTACTTCCCCTTCCTCTATAAAGGGATTTTGATAATCCAAGGAGCACAAGAAAGCACATGTCTGTCAGTAAAGAAACTGCTGATTAATAGTTCCCATGCATCAAGCTGTTCAACTGCACCATCGAAGTCTAGAGAAAAGAATTTAGCAATGCACACAGACATGAGAAATGACTGCTAGACAATAAACACCAGTGTGATTTCACAGAACAGCCCAGGCTTTAAGTAAACTCAAAAAGCTAAATGTAAAGAAATGTAAGGAAAATGCCCCAAACTTCTCCTACAACCACTTCACAGCAAGGGGTATTACTAAATTATGCAGAACACGCGCTTTATCACGTCATGTGGCAGCTGGAAGGGCAAGATAATAGAAGGGGAAAAAAAAAGCATCTGCTACTTTTTACCGTTACACTTGCAGTAACATACAAAGCAACACTTTCACAACTGCCTAAGTCTTCTCTGAAAGAAACCCCTCAGTGTATTTATTGTCTTATACAGATTCCTACTAAAATAATTACTTTTAAAGGCTGCTGGACCTTTTCAGTCAGATGCTGTTTTCCTTCCACTAATATTTTAGATCAAACAGAGCTTGCCATTGCTTTTATTTCGGATGTTCTACAAAAAAACCCTGAGCATCCTAATAAAGAAATACCACCTTCCAGAGCTTACTAAGCAGGCCACATCCAACATGTCCATTCTCTCCACTGGGATAATTTCACCAGAGCTTTTACCTTCCTTTTTCCCTCATGAGCTAGGCTATGGCTATAGTGTTTGCCACTCTGAGCTGTAAAAACACAGCCTGACTGAAACAGACCTCTGCTATTTGTGCAGTTACATCAATAAAAGCACAACTGGGGTTGTACAGTCAATTCTACTCACTAAAGTGGTTTCACTATAGCAAGGAGAAGCACCATGTTGCCACTATAACAGTGTCACATCAGGTGTGCCCTCCCAGGCAGGCCCTATTTAGGAACCATTCAGGGAAGATGTGCCATTAAAGCCACTATCTGAATTTCACACGTGGTTGGGTCCTGAGTTTCTCATCCCATGTGAGATTAAGGGCTGGATCACAGGCATTTATTTCACATGTACTGCCCTTTGTTATATTCAACAACCTAATGCAAAATCTAACCATATTTGATACCTAGAATATAACAATATAGGTAATATAAGAGCTTTCCCACACACTAAGGTATACCACCTTAGTGTGGCCACTAAAAACATGTCAGCACACAGCAGCCTGGAGGGTTTCACAGATCACATGCCATAAAACACTCCTTTCATTAAACCTTATTCCCAGGTGACTGCACAGGATGCAGCTCAGGACCCTGGCAAGTAAATTTAAGTGGTTTTAAATGCAAACCCAGGTCTGTTTCCTCAATTTTTAACACACAGAAAAGCTTTCAGAATAAGCCCATTAAAAAAAAAAACATTTACAGCTTGCACTAGTGTATAACCATAGCAAAATAATCAAATAACTGAAGGATGCACATACTTGCTCCCAGAAGAGGCTTTAAATGCTGAATGACCTAATTTATAAGAATCAATGGCTAATCTCTCTGAAATACAACCTCCTGAAGTGCCTCACCAGCTTCTGACAGTCACTCCTGTTGGTGCAGGCACAGTATTTGTTGAGCTAGATGGAAAATGAGAAGGAAAACTGAGATCAGGACAGAGCATTTTCCTGTCAGCAAATTTAGTTAAATGTTAAGAAAACCATGTCGACGAGTCCCAAAATTTGTAAAGGCATTATAACAAAAAACTCCAGAGCACTGAGTTTGAGCTTCCTGCTAGATAATAATCAATTTGCATGACACACTTATGTAAAATGTGCTTTTTGTCATAAATGTGGAGCTTGAAGCAGAATTAAATTCAAAATCAGCAGACTGTTAAAAAAAAAAAAACACCAAAAATGAATAATTGACCACTTTCTAACATGGAAATGCCTAGAAAATAAGAGCACAAAGAGATGAAGACTTGCATATATTAACACACACACTATAGACACAGCCTTAACTTCCTAGCTCAGAAAACCTAGTGCAAATCAACATTCTGCAACATGTGGCAATTCAAACTTTTCAGAAAGAATTTGCATTTCTCACCTGAAAATAATAATATTCAAAAGGAAAATGGAATTAATGCTTCTATACATTACCATGACAATATTGCTCTCTATTCACTAATATCCAAAATATGTCCCCAGGAACACTGGACAATACTGAGAACCCAGATACATTTTATCATATCCCAAACATCAGGGAAAAAAATGTTAAAGAAACTTCAACTCTCAGCTCCTTGTCCTGCCGAAGTTTCAAAACAAAACCCCCAAAATCACTATTTCAATCCTGTTCATCTCATTTATGAAGTAACACCAATTTGACTGCAGCCCATGACAGAATTCTGCTGGTCAAGGGCAACTAATCAAAGCAGGTGACAACGAAAAGCTGTTCATGAACACCAGTACTCCAGGGGAAGAAAATAAGAAAGAAAAAAGGTTATTATCATACAGAAACAGCGTTTGAGAGCTTACAGAAAGCTCATTCTTGACCTTTGAGATACATTTCCTTCACTCACTTTGAAAACTACGCATGAATTATCAAAATCTGGACTTATGTGTACTCAATTCCTGTAACAAAAGCAACAATTCACTGGAACACGTTAGTCTTACACCGCCGACAGAAAGAATTCCAATTCCCATTTCCCTTCCCTATGTAACAGCAGAATTAGTTGTCAGGAGAAGTTATCTCGACACACGTTCAGCATCCATCCAAGGGCACCCTACTTATCCACACTAAGATGATCAGACGCTGGGACGCTGCCTTGAGAGACAGAGCAGTCACCCAAGGAAGGTTCAGCCCGCAGCTGTCTGAACTTGCCCACGACTTCACCGGCCTCCACCAAAACATTCCCCCCACACACTGAGACCGGAGCCCCACACAGAGCCCCACGCCAGCCCCCGGCCCCTCGCAATGGGCTCCGCAACGGGAGCCACGCAGGGGCACCGGCCGCCCCGGGGCGCGGGCGCTGAAACCGGG
>JANRGW010035979.1:0-26588 GCA_024733675.1 Psilopsiagon aymara
TCCCGGAGGCGAAACTTACATATCCTCTGGTGACTTTTGGGGCTGGAGCCGTGGCGTGTCGTGTTGTATGGGAAGAAGAGGTGGAAAAGAAAATAAGAAATAGATATATTCTGTTTCCTATACGTCCTGCCTTGTAGAATGAGGGTTCAGAGCAGCCGAACTTCTGATGTAGACAGTGGATGTTGCCTTACAAATCTTGAGAAGCAGTAAACTCTGGGAGTGTGGTGAGGACTTGCGCTGTCCTCCTGTGCTTCCATCCTTCCCAGTGCGGGTCTGTCAGAGTTTCCCTTCAGGCAGTCCAAATGTCCAGGTTTTCCTATGTGTTGGATTGGAAAGTGTTAGGTCTGGCAGTGGTAACTGCATGGATAAGCGTATTTTGGGGGTTCACAAAGCGAAGGGATGCAGTGCAGGAGCTCTGTGTATCATAATTACTTGTTTGCTTCTTCCACTGGATTTCTTTTCATAGTTTAATGTGTTCTGGCATGTATCAATACTGTGCAAATGCCGAGTATGGCCGTGGCTGGCATTCGAGCAGAGTCTGGTCCTGTTAAGCTCAGGGCATGTTTGTAGCAAACTCAAGAGAGATGCAGGAACATGTGAACTTTCTGGGTTTTGTTGAGAATTCTGCATAGTCAAACAAAAATACAGCAAAATGAGGAGAAGATGGTGCTGTGTGAGCTGTGTGCAGTTTGTGGTGGGAGTACTGTTGAATAACATGCTGGCAGTGTTGCTGTTTTTCATTGTGGTATGTATATGTGTGTGCACTAAGTCCTGTGGCACCAGTGAGCATATTCAACTTTGGCTTGACACAGATGTAGGAGAATGGAAGAACATTGTTAAAAATGGCAATAATTTCTTGGGGATCTTGTAGGTAATTTGAGAGGCTTTTAAATTGTCTTTAACCTCCTTGTGTTGTGAACAGAACACCGAGAATCTCTTGCTTTATTGATGGTTGCTTTCCTAGCAATATGTGACAGAGAGTACGTACTATGTGATAGCTGGTTGCTTATTGTCAGCGATATTTGCTCAGGGACAATAAACAATTGTTTCCTGGGCTTTATTAAAAAGAACCACAAAATCCCTATATCTCCTAAAACAAAGCCTTTATTGTCTTAAAGCAACTGTGGGCCGATTTCATGCTTGGTCTAATTCCACTGATGTCCGTGGAGTTTTGCCAGGGGTCATTTTGGCAGGTGAAGTGTCACTTCTGTTTTTCAGAGTCCAAAATGCTCAGGAGTAATGCTGCTATTTTGCCTCCAGCATTAAAGTGTTGTTGATTAAAATTGTATGCTGATGCTTCCCAAAAGGAAGAGGTAGAGGTGGGAGTCACCTCATCAGGTCGTCTAGATAATTCCCCACTTCCTTTTCCCTTTCTGATTCAGATCTTACACCACTTAATTTACTCTCTTCCTTTTTCAGTCTTAGCACCACTTTTCTCTCTTCAAAATTAAGAAGTTTCTCTGAACTCCAGCTCACCCTTGAGCATTTAAAGGTTTGGAGGCTTGCTGTACTAAACCCTACGCCATCCCTGTACAACAACTAGGTAAGTGAGGAGCTGTGTGGCAGATGCAGTGGGGAGATCTCTCTTGCACATGCTTCTTTACAAGGTGACTTAAGCAGTGGCACTGGTCAGTGCATTTGCTGAAGTGACAGATTGTCTGACAGTTGTGCTGTGGAACAATCAGGCTTGAGAGGGACAGTCGCTGGGATGGGGGTGGGGAGTCACTCAGTTTTTGCATTTTGCTGTACTCCAGATGCTGAGAAACAGCTCTTTTTGACAGCCCCTTCATAACATCAGTAAGGATGGTAAAATCACCTAAAAATAGGAGCAGAATTAAAAATGGGGAAAGATAGGGGAAATATTCTTGTTTACTGTGAGAAAAAGAATGGAACTCTTTAACTGGTAATCTTCAACCGAACTTTGGCTCCATCAAAGTTTCAAAAGCAAAGATTTTCTCGAATAAAACTGTTATCTTTGTAGGCAGTTATCAGTGTTACATACACATGGCCAACTCTTAAGACTATTCTGGCACCATGGTAGCTTTAAAGAAAGCAAGTTTCACTGCTCAGCTTTGCAGCGTCTCTGCTGAGACATTTTTGTATCTGACATCTTTGTGCTGTACAACTTTGGCTCTATCTGCATTTCATAAGTGCACAAAAAGATCATGTCAGACACAACTCACAGCTGATACCCTTCTGATGCTTTGGAAAAAGCAAGTATCAAAGAGCAAGACACATGCAACTCTGAATGGGAAAAAATGTGCTTAATGCTTCTTTACTTCAGTGTTTAGTCTAAAGTTTGTTCTGGTTTGGCCAGACCTTATGTGCTCCTGAGTATCAGTGGCAGTGTGGTTTGCTGCTTAACATGATGTAGCAAAGAGTCTGCCACTCTTCTGTATTTACTTAAAGAGTATGTAAGTTGGGGTTTTGATGTTTAATTTTAACATCAGACAGTGGAAGGATCCAGCTGTGGAAAGGGAGTTGGTCACTTGCTAACCTGAGCTGTAAATTTGACAGGACAAATGTTTCTTTTAGGAGGAAGTTAGATTATATGGCTAGGATTGCATTTCTCGGTGGTATTTCCCCTTTCCACATCTTTCATGTTCTTGTCAGGTTTATCTCTGTGTGTACTTCATTCATACTAATCTCTCAAAACTAATACTCTCAACACTGTGCTAAAGTGGAAAGGTGTTGCATCTTCCCACTATGGGGAGGACCCCTTTACTTTGCAGGTGGGGAATAAAACTACCAGAAAGTAAATGGGTCACCCATGACTACACAGTGGTGTAGGAATTTGAACTTGTGTTTCCTGAAGTACTGGCTGATGTTGAAATGAGAGAATTTCACCCTGCATGGAGTAGGAGAAGAGGCACAGTCCAAACTGCAGGGTTTTGTGGTAAGGGCTTAAAAAGACATTCAGCATACACAGGAGAGGAAAAAAACAGGAAGGGACATTTTTCTTCTGCTTTCTACACCTGCCTTTAACCAGCGGGTGCTGTTTTACACATGGATCTCTGGCTGGATCTCTGGGAGGTCCTTTATCTCAATCCTTGTACAGTTGCATACAAGCAGGTGCCAGCAGAAGGGAAGAGAAGGCTTTGCAGAGCCAGGAGGGGTCCTGACAGGACTAGGACTTCCTTTGTGTGACCCCAGCAGCTGCATGAGATAATTTGAGTGCAGATCCCCACCCTGAGAGGCCAGGCTCGTGCTTCTGGGTCTCTTATTTCTGATGGATGCACTCACAGAGCTGCGTTGTTGCTTGGCTGCTCTTC
Organism: Psilopsiagon aymara; assembly: GCA_024733675.1. Classification (NCBI taxonomy): domain Eukaryota; kingdom Metazoa; phylum Chordata; class Aves; order Psittaciformes; family Psittacidae; genus Psilopsiagon; species Psilopsiagon aymara. The sequence continues at coordinate 3,273 of JANRGW010035979.1, forward strand.
TACTTCAGGGTGTGGGTGCAAAGGATTGCGTGTGGCAACTCTCTTGCTGTAATCCCTGGATTACAGGGATTATGTGAGCAGGGAGCACTGGAAGAAAAGGAAGGATGTAGTCTCCTCTTCCCCTTTCTAACTTGTAAACTCCAGAGGATGCCTCCTACCTTTGTGTTTCATCGCACTGAGAAAACTGAATTTTGCAGTAATGTTTTCCCTTACAGCTCTGCGTTTGGTGGTTGACTGTTACAATTGCAAAATCTGTAACAGTTTTAACTTCAGTTTCAAAATAGCAGCCTATTTCCTGTGTTCAGGCCAGTGCTGCAAGTTTTCTGCTGTGAAGGGCGGGGAAACTCGTAGGTAAGACTGGAGCAGCATTTCCAAGTTGTGTCTATGAAAGAATAAGGCACAAAGATTTTTGGATCAGTTATGTGCAGTGCTGTGTCCATTGATCTGTATCATGTTTTAAAAGAACATTGGAAATCAGTAGTTGCTATACCTGATACGTCTACAGCTGAAAGGGCAGGCTTTGTGGTGGCTTGGTGCAGTTCACTTTCTAGTGTAGATCTAAGCCTGGTCTGGAGTTAATTGAGTCTTCAGCAGGTCATTGGCTTGTTTTAGATGGGACAAGGGTACTGGTTTCATGACGAGTGCAATAACCTTTGCCTTATTTAACTTTATTCTAGAAGCAAACCTCCTGGATTTGCTGATGTTTGTAAAGTTTCTCGGGCAATGTGAAGCCAGAAGGTTGCCTTTTGTGCAGTTACATGCCACCCTTCAAAGAGAGGAACAGCACAGTCATTTAGGAATAATGGGATGACATCAGTTTATTTTTACATTTATACTGTCATCTCAGCAGTGTGTGTGCCTGCAGGATGGACTGCAAAGCCTCTCTTCTGTCCCTTTGCAAATCTCAACTCCTTACACTTACTGACGCTCTTTATGAGCTGCATTAGAGTCCTGTAGAGAACTATTTTTACAGTGATAAATCATGAAACATGCTCTCCCTGTAAGGGATGCTTTAATGTCCTGGACAGCACCCTTGCTGCTTGTTGTGGTGAGATGGGTCTTATTTTTTCCCTTGTACCCAGAAATTATTGACCTTTCTTGTAAGCTGGAGAGCCAAAACCCACAGATGCTTTGGAGGAGAAACTGCCCTCATATTTGAATTTGGTTGATGCAGTCCCCCTGCTTTGCAGTATAATATATTTAAGGGAGCTAAAACTGAGTCATGAAGCTGCTTGTTACTGTCTAGAGGAAAACCTACATTAAGCTGCTCTTCCTTACTTGAATATTAAGAGTTCTCTTGTCTGTCTTGGGAAGACATTCAGTTCTCCATGCTTGTGCCCGCTGGTGCTAAGCAAACTCATCCAGTGGTGTCTGCTCTGAATGGGAGCTAAACTCTGCCAGTCAAAGGTATCTCAATAGCAATGGCATTCAGTGGGTCTTCTGGTGGGTTGGTGAGAGAAGGGTGATGATGGAAAATAATAGAACAGTTCTTTTCACTCCTTGCCTGTACAATGAATGGGCATTTGTAAGGCCTCATGTATATACACAGGCTTTTGTTCTGGTGCTAGTAATAAAACTGAGTTCACAGCTCTGAGTAGTCAAGACAATGTGACAAGAAGTGGGTTGAGACCACTCATGTGTGCATTACTGCACTCTTAATCTAGGCCAGTGCCTTTGCTGGATGCTTCTAAACAAGCTGAAAAGATTTCAGGGGAGCTGGAGTTCACACTGTCAGATGGGTGAAGTGCACCTCTAGCTGAGCAGAGCACTTAAGGATGGGGATCAGAATGGATGGTCACTTTGCATGTTAATATGAGCATAGAGCAAAAGCTTTACAGTTTAGTACCTCCTAAGAGCAAGGAGTTCAGTTTGAGCCAAAGGAAATTTTCTTCTTCCTGGCAGGGTGAGCAGCCCTTTGAATGTGTGCAAATGTTTTTAAATACTCTCCTTCCTTTTGTAATTCTTCACCCAGTTCCTTTAAAAGCTACACCAGCATCACTGACCAGACTGATCTCTGACTTTTCATTTCTAACTGTCCCCCAAGAGTTGTCTGCTGTAAAATGTCACAATAAAAGTAACATCAATTGCAGAAACTTTCTGGCAAGAAGTATGGGTCTAAGTCCTGTTTACTTTGGAAATGAGACTTACTATGTAAAGTTGTGCTTCTCCTCCCTGTAATATTTTTGTCTGAGCCTGGCAAATGGATTACATTTAGCTATGTTATCTTGAATCTGTTAATCCTATTATTTACCTTGAAACAGGTAATAAGGTTAAGGAGATGACTTTTTAGTGCTTTTAAAGAGAAAAAGTAAGTCTTAACTAGCTGGAAAGTATAAATATCCCTAAAGGGCAGCATAAGCACATAAAGAACTTCAAAAGAAGGAAGAGTATTTAAATACTGCTGCACTTTGATGCTCTAGCAGTGGGCCATATGAGTACTGAAGTAGCTAACTTTTCTACTCAACTTGTAATACGGGTGTCTGTTTGGTCTTTTCCTAATCTACTGCCATGATTTCCTATGGTAAAATAGTTCTTTCTTTCCTCAAAGCTGTCACGGTGTTGCTAGCATGGATTGACTACTGGCAGCGTTTGTCAGGGAAAGGCTGAGGTTGTGGTTGGCTCAGTCTGTGATGTGCTTAGCTTTGCACCCAGAAGGGTGCCCAGGTTTTCTAATGGTCTGCTAATGGAGGTCTTGGTGTCTGTCATACAAAATCCTTTATTGCTGAAGAATCACAATATCTGCTTTAGTAAAACTTTTCCAGAGCCTCCTTTTCCCTTTTTTTTTTTTTTTTTTTTTTTTTTGTCCCTCAGGATTAGGCAACAAAAAAGAGACTGTAACTGCTGAAGCACAATGCTGTCACCTATTTTATTTTGCTGTGGTTTTCTGTATTGGTGGAAGGCTTTGTTTTAATGCTTAAATCTTTCGCTTGCCATCATCTGGTAGCATACAGAGGGAGGGCTGCATTTATAATGCCTGTTCTGTGCCCTGGAAGGCAAGAGTTTAGAATTAACTTCAAGGCAGAGGAGTGTGTGCTTTCAATGAGCTCATTCCTTCCAATGTTGACTGAAATTGATTTAATGAAGAGTCCTATGAAATTGGGCATAACATGTATTGATGAAATAGCATTTTGTTAAATGGCTGCTCTAAGGGATTATTTCAACCTCTTCTTCCTATTTTAGTATTAGATCTTAATATCTTTATTACAAGTAACATCATGACTAGTGGAGTTATGTATTTAATTTTGAGCCAGCGGTGAGTTAGTTTATTCCTTTTTTTTATCTTTAATGCTGAAGAAGCCCCGGCTCATTCCTTGTTTGATGATTCACAAGACTTGAGATTCATCTTCATTTTATCTCCACAGTCACTCTTTGTTTTGCGGTATTTTTCTAATAGAAAGCTGGTTCAATTGACAACTAAAATAGCCACAGATGTAGTTAATTTGCTTTCTAAATGCAGATGTTTAGAGTGATGTGAAATTAGGCAAAGATTGGATTTCTTGGGTGACATAGTCTAGTGTGAGATGTCCCTGACCGTGGCAGGGGGTTGGGACTGGATGGTCTTAAGGTCCTTTCCAACCCTAACTATGCCAGGATTCTGTGATTAAGAAAGCAGCAGATTACACATACTAGTCAAGAAAACAGAGTATCAGAAGTAGGTCACTGCTGTAAAAGCAATGAAATAAGGAGCTCTAATTCCTACTGGGTATTTTCCCCAGAAAAGGGACTGGAAAAAAATACTCTAAAATACAACCATTGAGATTCTTAAGATTAAATGTATTTATAATACATTTTTTGTCTTTTCATATGTATTTTCGAACTGCTATAGTTAACATTCTGTGAACTCATTTTACGGTATCATGGTTTGCTAAATGGAAGTCTTTAGAAGTGTACTGTAGAAAACTGTATCCCTCAGGAATGAAAGGATATGAAAGTTCAACAAGCCATTTACAAAGACCTACAATCGTTCCAGTTAATGTGGTTAAACTAGGTAATTCCTGCTTCAAGTTTTATATTGTGTATTTGAAAACCAAACTGTCAGGATAAACAAATCCTTCCAATGTCTATTTCGAGCAGACAAATATTTATTATTGTCCTTTTACAGATTGAGAAAGAAAGGCTGAATTGACTTGCCTACAGCTACTGAGTAGTGCACAGTTAGAATTTGAACTGGGGACATTGCAAATGGAAATCTATGGAAGAGATAATATAAACTTTATATTTCAAGTGTAAATTCATGACCCCAATATAGAAATCATCTTCCCTTTATAGAAATCTACTACTTTAGGCAAGTAGGTAGCCTAAAATGCTGTTTCTTACTGAAAATAGGATCTGGTTAGACCATGATCATTACCTTGCTTGCCAGTTCTGTGTGTCTTGCACTACCCCCATTAACCTTGCTGCTACTGAGAAAATTCCTAAAGACAAATTAGAATTCAAATTAGATTTTCCAGTAATCAAAGTTCAGATGAGGAGCACACAGCAAATTAGGCTTCATCTCTAAAGCTGCAACACAATCATGCTGGAGATTTCCTTTACTTATTTCCCAGATAGATTATTGCTGTGAGTCACCCAGAACAGTCGTACTAAATGTGGAAATGCAGCTGACTCAAAGACAAGTGATTGGCACTGGTTTATGGGATGTCACTAACTGTGGCTTCATTAAATTACTGTTTTCCCTCTGTCATAGAGTCACAGGATGGCTTGGTTTGGACAGGACCTTAAGATAATCCTCTTCCATGGGCAGGGATACTTCACCAAGGGCTCGGTCCAACCTGACCTTGAACACTGTCAGGGATAGAGCATTCACAGCTTCCCTGGGCAACCCATTCCAGTGCCTCACCACCCTCACCTGGTCAAATGCTAATCTTCATTGCAATTTGGGCTAGGTTTAAAATAAGCATTTCTCTTTCTGTATCTGGTGAGCTCTCTGGATCACAAGCACCGTGACCTTTATTTTGTTAATGTAAAGGATGATGTATCTTGAAGCACAATACTCACTTGCTGGAGGGGTGACAGCACTCAGGGGTTACCTCAACACTTCAGTACTTGTGCATTCTGGGATAACAGTGTGGTCTGTAACAGGGTTTGGGATTCCCATGCATCCCCTGCATTTTTCTAGAGATGCATTTGGAAAGAATTCAGTTAATTGCAGTTTTCATTCAATGACTTCCTGTCACCCATGAAAATTGAGATATAGGAGGTTATATAAATATCTATGTGGTGTTTCTGTACAAGTTGAGACAGTATCAGACTTCTAGTGATATTTTTTTAGCTTTAAACATGCTAAGTTAGAAAGCAAAGCAAACTTATCTTAGTTTCCTGTACTAGACGTTGTTTGAATTAAATTCCTTAACTGCCTTGTTTGCTCTGGTGCTTGTGATTCATTTGAACGTGACCAATGGAAAACTTAAAGTAAACATGAGATAGTACATTCTGGAAAATCAAAAGGTCCTACAGTGAGTCCTGGTGCTTTTTAAGAGATTTTAAATATCTTTCTGTAAATCACTTGTTGAATGAGGAGCAGGTGAATGGAAGTTTAAAAGCTTCAGTTGTTAAAGTTTGGGACATGGAAAACCTAGACTAGATCTAAGTGTTATTCCTTCAAAGTCCTTAATGGAAGGGGAGTAGAAGAGCCTTTTTAAAAATCTGTCTTTGCCTGGGTTTTATAATTAAATCTAGGGCTTGGAGTTTACAGGGTTGGATTGGCATTGGAGTGGAAGTATTCACATACTAGTCAATGTAAGGTGGTCAGATTTTTCTTTCGTCTGTCTCTCAACTCCCTTAATTTCATCTCTAATGAATTGTTTATTTTCTGATGCATGTATTTTCTGTGTCTCTTGTGGAAAGCTCAAATATGCAATAGTGCAATTCCTCTCCCCTTCATCTGAGTAGTATTTGAGAAGAAGGTCTTATCTATAAGCAGCTGTTTTGAAGCTGAAATCCTGACTTCAGAAGGTAAAGGCCCTCAGCTGAAATTTGGCTAAGGTGTACACATACATGTGCCCTAAACAAAAGCAAGATGTCTTGCAGCCTTAACTCCTGGTGGCACCAGACCTTCTGTCCTCCCAGCTGCATTCTGGACTCCATGTGTTGCTTTTCATAGCACAGAGTGAAGCTCTGTGGCTCAGTACAAGTGTGGATGTATCTTCCAGAGCCAAATGATGACGATGATGGACTGCAGCTGGGTCTGTGCCTGATTTCCCTCTAAGCATGAGCAAAATAAGGAAGAGAAGTAAAAGCAAAGAACACAGTAACTGGAAAGACTTCCAATGAGACAGCTTTTCCTCATCTGAGTAACTGGCCTGGGATTAAAGTGGGTTTAGTCTCATTGCAGCAGGGTTAGACCTTGTTGCATTATCCCATATAAAACAATTCATTAAAGATTGTTTCTTTCTGCCTTTTTCTAAAGTGAAAGATGCTTCAGATTGTAGCTGTCAGTTATTACAGGAAGTTTGTAAAATGTCAGACAGTGATTCTTGCCAGAATCAAAAGTTTTAATCATGTTCATCACAGTGATGGTATATTTTTCTTAATAGAAGAGGACTTCGTAATTAAAAATTGAATAGTTTTGGCTTTAGGGGCTTTTTTGTTTGTTTTTGATTTTTTTTTTTTTTTTACTTAAATATGCCACAGAAGCCAGAAATATTCTACAAGACATCTACTTTCAGAAAGAATGCAGGCAGGAAAGTACATTGGAGTTGATGTTTTCATCATCATGATGTTTAAATTTTGCCCGTATGTCTGGATTGGGGATGAAGATGAGTCATGCTATAGTACTAGACTGGAAAGTAAATGAGATGTGAGATAACAACAACAAAATAATCTGGTATATCTGTTTGTACCATATGTATTTCTGCTACAAACTGAAGCTGCAAACATTCTCTCTGATGTGCGTGAGATAAGCTTGCACGAACCTTTCACACCAGTATCATAAGCTTGACTCCTCCATGGTGGCTAACTAAACCCATGTTGTTATCCAGTCCACATGTAGCCAGCATGGGGGTCCTCCCATTTTGCCTTCCATAAACCTTGAATTTATTTTCATGACAAGTCATTTCCTGTTGATCCAAATTCTTAGTTTGTTTTGGGTTTTTGTTTGCTTGGTTTGGGTTTTATTTTCTCAATGTGCATCCAAGGGCTGTTCCTCGTAACTGTGGTGTAGCAGCACTGGAATAAGGCGGGACTCCTGGCTGGAGTCTTTCATTACTCAGCCACCAGTTCACATGAAATTTAGGGGAGCTTCACGTCTTGGATGCTTCAAACCCTTTAAAAACCAGTCAGAACTTATGAAGAGGGCTACAAGTGCACATTAAATTATCATATAAGAAATTTCAGGTTATTTAACTTAAATACCTGACCTCATCCTGCATTTATTTCTTGATTGTGAAACAGTTTCTCTTGATATGTTTTTGTGGCTTAGCTTTGCACCAAGGAAACTCCCTGTGGTGGCTCTTGCAGGCCAGCTGTTGCAGTCTGGTTTTGCTAGAGCCATACTGATTTAACTAAGATGTGGGCATGAGAATGGCATCCTAGATTCTTCCTACTACACATCTGAATGCTTTACAGCATAGCATGGTAGCTAACTTTTTAGCAAGCCTGTTGTGCAAGCAAACCATGCTGATTTCCTTTAGCTCTAGTTAACTGTCATTTGGTAGGTAGCTAAGGTGGGGCACAGTAAGTATGTTTTTATTCTTGCTAACTTTTGACCAATGAGCAACATAAGAACTTTGTAAAGCTGAAGAAAAGGGAGAAAAACCCCTCTGTGTTTCAGTCCCCTCATTTGGTTACAACTCTAAAGACGTACTGTTAATTTATTGCTTTGTAACTGACTGAGCTATTCCCGTAATTCAGCAAGGTGTGCATTGCCAAATCTTTAAAATGAGGCTAGAAACTCCCGTTCTTTCTAATTGCTATGGATTTGTAAACAGGCTTCAGGCCTTTGAGCTGGAAGACTAACCACTGAATTCAGCATACTGCTGGGTTATATCACAGAAAGATCAAAGGTGGCTGTATTTGAAGTGGACACTTAGACATGCTGGTATGAAACACAGTCAGCTCACAGTGAATATATGTTGGCTGAGGTTTGGGGTGTGTGTGTGGGTTTGTTTTTTTTCCACACTCAAAGATCATATCATAAAGCAATTTCTTTGTATCAGTGGCCTGTCACATCATGTAGGACCAATCTTTGCTTACATAGGAAATATCTATTAAGGAAAGCTGTTGCAGACCTGAGCTTGTGTTCTTATTATCTCTGCGGGCCAATAACCACATGTTGTATCTGTTATGCTTCCCAGTGCACGAACATGCCTGGTGAGTAACTCATGAAAAACAAATATAACAAGGGTTGATATATTTGGCCAACTTGCAGAGTATCAGGATCTCATTATTTTTTTTCCTGCTTCCTGCCTTCTGGGGTTTTTATTCAGAACTTGCCTTTTTTAATACAGCATTTCCCCTTATCAGCTGAGGCAAGGGTCTTTCCTGTCAGGAAGGCTGAGGACCACATTCTACAGGGGAGGGGAAAAATAAAGGATATCAGAAATGCACTACTTTCTACTACCAATAAAACTTTAATTAACTAAATGCTCTGTCTGGCCTCTTGCCCATGTAATAAATAAAAATCAGAGCAACTCTCCTTAGTCATTATTCCCTATTATCAGAAATACTTCTGTTTCCGTTTGCATTGCTATCCTGCAGTGAAGCTGAAGAAGAATTGGCTGGCAAGTCTCTATGTGCAAAGAAACCTTGGTGGTGCAGGTTGTGGTACCCTACACTTGTGTGCCCTAAAGAGTCACCTTCATTAAACCATTTAAAATCACCTTTCTATGTATAAAAAGTATGGAACCTGCAGCAAGACTCCTGTTAACTTTGCTTATGAGGTCTGTCCAGGGTTGCCTCAATTTACTGCAAGATGGAAGATGCCACCTGCAGAATTCTTTGGAGAGGAAAATTCCTGTTCAGCAAAGCCTGTGCCTTGCCTCCTCCCGTACCATTAACCCAGTTCCTGCTGATGAGAGGTCTTTCTGCAAATGCAGCTCAACCAGTAAGTCAGATTTAAACCGTCTGAGCAGGTATTGGACAGCTGATGGTGGCTGGAGAAATGAATCTCCTCACTCCAAACCAATGCAAGGTTTTAGGTAGTTCTCCACTTTTTGTGCTGGAGACCAGTAGCAGCCAGCCTGCCTCTCCGGAAGGGACTGAACCAGTGCTGCCTGCAAGTGGTTGTTGTTTAGGTACTGTTATGGTGATGAGCAGTAAGGAAGGAAACAACCATTCTGATCACTTTGGGTTTTTTTTTTGTTCCTGAATCTCACGGTTTTTATTTCTAATCCTGAGGCTCAGCCAGTGAAGTGTAACACAGCTGATTCTGTGAAACATTAAGGCGTCAGAAGGAAGGTTTGCTGTGCTGCCTGAGATGAAGCGGGGTCTTGTCAGATCTCCATCAGGCAAACCACATGTCACTGTGTCCCTCCAGAGCCCAGTGGTCCCCCCTGGTGCCCCACAAGGGCAGAGCCCAGGTGCAGCCCTGGCACTGGATGTGAGCTGGGACACCCTTCAACTACAGGTTTGTGTGACTCTTTTCCCCTCCATCATCCTCCTGTGGGTGAATGGTGGGGCCCCACTCCAAAGGTTTACCTGCATCACCTATTGCAGGAACCACATTGCCCTTGTGCAGTGTCGGTGCTGGCAGTGAGTATGGACTTCAGGCAGCAGGGATGAAACCACTACTGAGCTGGACTCTCGTTGATTGCCTGTTTCCTGTAAATTCAGATGCTGCCAGAGTGTTGTTGGCACTGTTGTTGCAAGAAAGCATTTTGCTGCTGCTTTTCACCATCAAAATGATTATATGGCTGTGAATCAAAGCTGACTTAAAAACAGGTGGAGGATGTCTCCCTAAGCCAGGGTGTCTCTGCCAGAGCCATGAAGCAGTTGAGGTCACAGCACAATGACTGTCCTGAGTGGCCTTACACCTTTTTCCAGAGGGGAGTTTGCCACAGCTGATAGCAGCATCTCTTGATAGCCAGCAAAGGGTGGCCGAAAAGAAACATCCTGAAATCACAGTATGTATGGATGGAGAGCCCTGGTGACTATGAAGTGGGATTCTCTGACCATCAAGTTGACAGCCAAGACTCCCCAGGGCTGCTTCTTGGAGCACAGGGAGATCCATCATTTTCTTCCAGCCCATTTTTTTCATTTCCTGGTTCACCACTCAAGTGAACTTCCCTTTTAAGTTTGTAGCTTTAAAAAGGCTCTCTCATGTCAGGCTGTAATATAGAGCTAGTCATTATTTCAAAAATGGGCCCTGCATTGCCTCTTGCCCTCTTATCTGTCATCAGCTCCCTCCTGCCTTCTGAGAAGTTTTTGCTTCTTTCCTCACTGCTGTACAGCAAAAAGTGAGCTCATACAGAGCTCAGATTACTGCAGAACCAGTTTGGATCTGCTTAATGGAAACCTTCCTTCTGCAAATCGTTTTGCACTCCTTTTACTTAAGTCATGAAACTTCTTCTGTTTGAACTGTATGAAAACAAACCAAACCCCTCTTCTCTGTTAATTACAAAACATTTTGGTTCCTTTCCCTCTTTTTGTTTCGTATTACTGACTTAACTGCTGCGGAAGAATCATCTTCGGGTAAAAAGACACTGCTTCTTAGCCAAACAATTTAAATCTTTCATAAAGGGAGCTGTATAACCAGACTCCTTTTGAAATGAGTTAAACATCCATTCAAGCTCTAGCTTTAAATAGGATCATCTCAAAAGCCAGGAAAATCTGGACATGATAGAGTATGGATGCAATAATGCTTTTCAGCAGCTGGAAATAAAGGAGAATGTCTAGTTCCGGCAGAAGCTTGCATAAACTTATAAGTTGGGGCATTTGCATATGAGTTCAGGAGACAGTGAATTTTTGCAATCACATGTGATACTGAGTGGTTTGTGAGCATCCACCCATGTTTACAGAATCCCATGGTAAGTGTCTTTTCAATATTCCTATTTTCTCTTGAGGCAGAAATGTGCCAGGAGCTATTGTAGACCTTGTTAAATAAATTCCATCTCTCCTTTTGTATTCTTGTTCTGCTTTTTGGCTTTCTGTGCTATGGGTTAATCTATTGGTGATGCTTAAGGTTAAAGGGACCTCAGCTGCACAGTCATTCATGTGAAGAAAGAAGATAAATCATATATGCTTCCGAATGTTTTTCACTGGACTCCTTATATTACCTCTGTTTTTTGAGATGGTGTGGTACTTTCTTAGGTTATTTGGGCAGGTTGTGTTTTCTGAAATGGTCAGCCTTACATTTATGCAGGAAAAGCTGTGGTGTCATTGCCTTCAGAATTACAGCAAACCCGTGATCACTGTAGAATCATTTGGGAATGGGTTCGCTCCGGCTGCTGTGCTTAACTTTAAACATGTACAGTTCCTTGTAAAGAAATTTAATGAGAATTAATAAGGTATTCTAACCCTACAGACTCAGTTCTCTGCAAGCATTTAGTAAATGACTGATTGAGATCAATGGTTTCCTGTGTTTTATTAGCACAGCAGTTTCAACTGGTCCTTTAATCTCATGTTTCTTTTTATAACTGTTTTATAAGGAGAAGGACCCAATTAAACCAGTTCAGGTTTCTCTGCTGCAGTGCTGCTGTCCTTGCTGTCACTGTAGAATGCCCATCTTGGGCTTTGCCATGTCCCCTGGCACTCTTGCATTTGCATGGAAAATTCCTACAGCCCTTATCTTTTTGACCATCTTTGCCTCCTGTTGTTCTGATGTGTACACAGATGCACACAATCCAATGTTTGCTCTGTATTTTTTAGCCAACACGCAGCAAGATTACATTGAGGTTCCTCTTCTCTGTGCAGAACTGCTTTAGACACTGAAACTTCTCATACTGGAGCTGTGACTCCCTTGCATCCCCTGTGCATTTTCTAACTGCTAAGCCAGCTCCATGGAGCAGGGCTGATGCAGAGAGGTGGGAAAAGAGAGGGGGTAAAAGAAGGTGGGAACTGCTTCAGGGTGATGAGGAGAGCTTCTGCTATCTGATACAGTGAGCCAGGTGGTTACTGTTGTTGCCAGTAAAGGCAAAGACAGAAGGTAGACAGGAAAAAAGGCACCCTGTGTCAGCAGCAGCCGTTGCCCAAAAGCAGGTAGCTGTGCTGTAGGAGGAAAAAAAGGAAGACTTTAGCTCTTAGGCAGTGTGGCTCTTGAATCGTTTTCTGCTTCTCCAGGGAAGAATAATGCAGATGAGCAGAGCCTGAAGGCTTTCTGCTGGATGCAAGTCTGACATGAACCTGATCCTACTCTGGGTGCCTGGTGTGTGATAAAGCAGCACTGCTTTATCACCACTCTGCTGTTTAACTTAGCTCAAGGAGGTATGGCAGCAGCCACTATGTTTTTGTCTTTGTGCAAGCATCCTGCCAGTGTTGATCTGGGAGTGAGTGGTATCCAGGAGGAGCTCAGGATGAGTGTACTTTAGATTCTTGATTGGGTTTGTAAAACTTAAATGCTAACTGCAAATTCAGAATTGGCAAAGACTGGTTACAGGATGGAGCGCCTTAGTTTGTGAGTTTTAACATCATCTTTAAGTATTTTTTTGCATATATATATAGTGTAGATTGAAACATTAATTTAAACTGGATTAGAAATACATACAAGTAATGTGAAAAAAACTTATTTACAATTAAGTTTAAAGTAAACATATAGTTTAGCCATAGTGAAATATTCAGTCCAACTTAACCTCCCTTATCCCCTGATCTAAGCAGCTTAAGGCTTCCTCCCTTTATGACCTGCTGAAATTCACTGGCTAAGAAGTTGGAACCATTTTTTTTTGAGAAACGAGCAAAATTTGTCAATTGTCTGTCAAATTCAGAGAGATTTTCTTGATTTTTATTTCATTCAGTGAATTCAGTATCTAGTTACTTCAATTCAATAAATAGTTATTCCAAAGTTGAGAAAGTGATTTAGGAGAGAATTCATGTCATAATTTTGATCCATGAGCAAAATGTCTATTCCTCTCTGTATCCAGGCCGCTTCAGGTGATTTTATCTAAGTAAATAACAGCAGTTTGATGGTTTTATGAACTTACTTTGCCTCCCCTCTCTTTTAATGCCACCCTAATAGGAATAAGAGCTGAGAGTGTGTTCACGTAGAGCATTAGAACTGAGTCATTTTCCATGTGTAATAATTTAAGTAAGGGTGTGTGATGTGCAAGTTATCTGCCTCTTCAGCAAACAAAAGGCTCATGTTACAGCAGCCTTTCTGCAGAGAATAAAATGTAGACAATGCTACAAATACTGAACAATCAAGATTTCTCTTTAGGTAACTTTCATCTTTAGCATCTGTTCATTTCTAGAATACAAATCAACACCAGTGCTCTCCCCTCTGGTGCATCTTGTTGAATCCTTTTCAGCTAAAGTGAGAAGTGGAGATGTGGGATTATTTGAGTCTGTATGTACTTTGGTGGTTGAAACCCATGGATTGCAAGCTTTCAATATGCAAGGTTGCCCCTGGCTGTGCAAGAAGATATTTAAATGTACAGGTCTTGAACAAACATGTACTGTTAAGGAAGGGCTGCCTTGCATATAAAACAATCTTGAAAATTAAAGCTTGCTATGATTTCTTTCTTAAATAGGTGCCTGGATGAAGGGAATTAGTCATAAGAAGGAAGTCTTAAAACTGGTTTCAATTAGATTTCAAAAGTGAGGGTTATGAAAATCATTTAAAACCTTGGGTTTCTCTCTGCCATCAGAGTTAATAAATGCAATCTAACATGAGGTTCTGGCAAGGTACAGTGTGGTCTGTGAAGGGCCTTATGCGCGTTAAAACAGTAGTTTGGGATCGTGTTTAGCATCTGTCTGGTGAAGCAACAGTACATGAGAGATAACTCGTCCTCACCAGCAGGATGCTTGTAGGCACAGCTGATCTGGAGGCATTATTCAGGCATGTTTTGGCTAGGCCTTCAGTGCTGGGCTGGAGACTAGGTCAGCTGCACCAGTGAGGCTCTGGTTTCTGAAGGAAGATTGCCAATCCTATCCCATTGCCTCCTTCCAGTACTCTTTAGGCTTTGTTAACAGTCTGCTTCCTGCCTCCCTTCAGTGCAGAAGACTATCAGTCATCTGATAGTCATTTACCCAAGTGCAACCACTGCTAAACTCTGTGCTTCTCCATGTTATCTCCAGACAGCATCCTGCAGCACACCCACAGATGCGCGCAAGGAGCACGGACAGAAAAGGGACCTACTTCTGCACAATCTCCTTCAGTCTGTATGACCCTCTCACAGGCCTTTCTGAATCCATGGAGAAGAACATGTGCTTCTTTGCATACTTGCCCAGAAAATAAATGGGTATCAAGTAGGTTATATCCTTCCAAAGCTGTAAGAGTTTCCCCACCACCACCTTTACTATTAATCTGAATATTTGATATCAACAAAATCACAGCAGATTAAATAGCGTTTTCAGTTCCAACTGGATGTGATTGCTGTAATTGTTACATCCAAACACATTTCCATCTAAATACAAAATGACTGGGAGTGGGAAGAAGAGAGTGCTAATGAGAATATGAAGCAAAATACTAACAAACAACATTCGCTATCCTGGAAACTGGGGAAGGAGAAGAGCAATTTATGCAAAAGGAATGAAAAGAGACCTTGGTTTGCATACTTGTTATGGATTAAAAAGTGTAGTTTAAAAAATGGGATTTAAGCTGTTATCTGAATTAGGGGTTTCCAGTTAAAGTATGTGGACTGGACTGAGGGGATAAATAGGTACTGCAAGTACTTAAGCCTGAAGCAGGAAAAGGAGAGAAGTAGAAAGCAACTGGGCGGCCTCTCTGTTAAGGCTCTGAGACTAGGATTTGTATATCTTTTGGGTTTCAGTCATGTTGGTTATTCAGTATTGATTTTTCTTAGGAAAAAAACCCTAACAGCTATGCACCATATGCATGTTTTTCTGGGAATAAAAGAAAATAGCATCATGGTATTTCTGCTCATAGTTAAGGTTATTCTGCTTCCCATGTGTCACATGTATGGAGAAGTCCCATTGTAAATGAAACAAAAGTTTAATTAAGAAGCAGAAACTTCTGGTCAACATCTGGTTCATATTTCATTCAGTTGATCACAGGGGTCAAGCTGAAAATTAAAGGTAACAATAGCAAGTGTTTTAGAGGCATGGATTTTCAAGGTAAATGCAGTGAAGCTCTAATATTTGTCTGGCATTTTAGGTGACAGCAGAGATGTGTTTACTGTATTGGAGCTATACTCAAAGTAGAAAACTGTGTTGGAAAAGTTGGACTGAATAAATAATAAAACCCCATAAACTGTTACTTTAAGGCATGGGAGAAAAGGTCTGGCAGTGCGCTAGGGCTTCAAGGACACAGAGGCTGCTGTCAGGATACCCAGTGAAGGTCAGCTGGCCACCCTGCTGTTGAATGGTACTTGTCTAAAGTCCAGAGACTGGATAAAAGAGCAAATGGAGCATGGCGGGGAGGGAGAATCACTCATTTATGCAGAAAACACCATCTTTTAACTGTCAAAGTTCTGATGTGCTGCTTCAGTGTCATGTCAGTACTATAAGCACCTGTTGGTTTCTTTAGTCTGTACAGCCCCGTGTTCATCCCATCCAGCTGAACTGGCTCTGTCTTCCTTTATAGTCATCAAGAAAGATAGATTTTAGAGTCTGTGCCTAAAAGATGGCTTATACTCACCGTAGTGAACTGGGGTGGCTGGTCTAATCCATATGTGAAGAATTCATGCATATACCACCTGCTGGTCAGTGAAGTGCCCAGAATGGCTTTGGATAAAGCCCTTTGAGGACACAGAATGTATTTTTATTCCTCCTTTTTTCCTTTGGAAGCCCTATGAAAGGTGATTAGTAATGCACATACCTTCAGTCAGGGATCACTGGCAGATAAAGTTAACCAGTGTTCCCAAATGAAAATATACTTTAATTTGCTTTGCAATTTCAATCAGCAGAATACTTAAGCGTCTGCAGCCCCCAGCTTCTATTAGATTGTTTCAGTGTCAAAAGGCTTTCCCTGAGGTTAAACTTTCTTTTGTTTTACATTCTGTTTCTTGAATCCTGAATGTGGCTGTCTGCTGTGATGACACCTCTGTAAAAGATTTGTGAGTATTCCTGCTGTTTCCTTCTGTGCAGGCTTTGGATTAGGGAATGAGGCCAATTAATGCTTTGGGAAAGGGTTATTTTTTTTCCTCTGAACTTAAGAATAAATCAGTATTTTAGAAAACATTTGTCCTGTGATGGCATCTGTGAAGGATAAAATGCTTCTGTGATAGCCATTGGCAAGAATACCCATGAATAAAAAATGAACTACTTGAATCGATACTATTACTTTTCATTCTCTGCTTGCTTAGTCTTGCCTGTTGCTTTTATTCCCTTTATTAACTTTCCATGATGATGAAGTTTTCCTTTCCAAAGAGACAACATGGCCCTGTTATTCTCCACTGCTTTGTTTCATCTGCAGCACACAGAGTAATGTGATGGGGATATTGGGAGTTTCAGTTTCATGACTTCACATGCAGAGTATATGTTTAAACACCCTTCTTGTGTTGTAATTTCCCCTTGCTACTGCTCAGCCTTTTTGCTACATCAGCTCCTTGCTTTTATCTTTTTATTATTGTGTTTTATAGTATTTTGTGCATAGTCTATGAACACAAAGTAAATTGAATCAGAGGCTATTACAGCATATTCCTGACTAGATGAGGTCTCTCACTTATATAAATCTTAATCCAGAGCACTTTAGGTGTAAGAATGTTTTAATAGCAGAAATAAGTAAAACTTACCCTGTGTTTAATTCCTGGAGATGTTTGTAATGGCAGTCCTCGTCAGGGCTATTAACCTAGGGCTGTTAAATTTCAGATGTTCACTAGGGCTAAATTTAGTACACTTCAGTGTTCTTTTCCTGATTTAATAAAATAGCATCATTATATATTGTTATATATCATTATATATCTTTGTCACTTCTTATCTCTTGTGCGCAGAGGATAGTGGTTATCTACTATCTTAATTGCACTTTCCAGCTATGATGCTAAGTGGCCAGTGTTACTTGTGGCTGATGAGCCTTTCCCAGAAGAAGGCTAGTTTGATAACAGCAAAGGAATGAGGATGATAATGAGAGCAGCTAGTTTGGAAAAATGGGTAGGTGTTTCTACTAGGCAAAGAATAACTAAGTATGCAATGGCCAGGTAAGGAGAGTAAGCCTCCACACTGACTACTACTGAGACTGACTTTGTTCCCTTATTCCTTTTGTGATCACAAAACCAGATTCTAATTTAGTGCAGGTTTTTCTCTTCCCCTTCCTTGTTAGCATGGGAATGGTCACAGGTGGTGGCAGCAATGAACCCAGGTGCTAAACACAGGTGAGACAGACTGCAGTTCGTTGCTGCTGCGCCCAGCCTCACTTAATGAAGTTTGAGAGCATGCAGCAGTAGTTTGTGTGTTTTATGAGGGGACAGAACTGTTAGGCTTGAAATGCATTTTCTCTCCAGAAACA
Source organism: Psilopsiagon aymara (assembly GCA_024733675.1). Classification (NCBI taxonomy): domain Eukaryota; kingdom Metazoa; phylum Chordata; class Aves; order Psittaciformes; family Psittacidae; genus Psilopsiagon; species Psilopsiagon aymara. The sequence continues at coordinate 20,767 of JANRGW010035979.1, forward strand.
TGTCAGGGTTTTCATGCAGCTTTGTGCCGTGTTTAAGGTTGCATAGAATCATAGAATAGTTAGGGTTGGAAAGGACCTTATGATGATCAAGTTTCCATTATAAATCCCTGGTTTCCAGTAGTTGTGCTGCTGTGTGTTACAAAGCATTTAGTGGAAGAAGGTGTTGTGAAGATTAAGAAAGGGAAAATTTTCATCTTCTAATGTTATGTTCACTAAAAATATTGGAAGGGAAGAAAGCTGCTGTGTGTGATTAAAATGGGCTTAGGTGGAGTTGAGCGGAATAAGAGGCATGTCCTTAACACTGCTGGAACATGGGGAAGGTTAAAGGTAAAGACTGTGAAGTTACTGGTGTGGACCTACAGCAGTAAACACAAGTGTTATCAAGGCTTCTGTGGTGAGTAGGGGGTATGAGCAACTGTAATGTCCTTCTGTGAGAGGGAATAGCCCCAGTGCACTGGGAGCTGTGCCAGCCCCAGGCTCTGGTTCTCTGTATTGTCATTTCCATTACATGGGATTGCTGGTGGGGACATCAGGCTTGCTTTATTCAGCTTGTTGCTGGAGTGGTGTCTTCTTTTTTGTTGGTAATTGTCCTTAGATTGGAAGGGAAACTCTTGGATGGCTACTGGTGGAATATTTGTGACCTGTAATAGGCTTTTCTGTGACCCTCTACCATGTGCTTCGCAAAAATGGAAGAGGAAATTAATGGAACGTCTGACCTTGCTTTTTAAGGGTCAGACTTTCATTTTTACTTTCTTGACTAAAGTCTCATGAATTCTAAGTTAATCTGATCTGCAGTGGCTTTTTGCCTAGGGTGAAGCATGCTCCTGCCTTTCTGTTTTCTTCTCCCAGTTTTAAAAAGTTTAATTTCCTGGATCTGTGAAATTGTGCTTCTAGATGGTGCATAAGATAATAATTTCTTGCTCATACACTCAGATCTTACAGTAGTTGGAGGCAGTTTGTGGTATTCAGTTAGTGGAAAAGGAAGCCTTGAGCTAATCATCTCTTAGTAAATGAAATCTTAGTGGTTACATCAACAGCCTTCTAGTGCTGGCCTTCTGGACTGCACTCTTCAGCAGCATGCAGTAAACTTCCAAACTGAAAATCAATTAAAAAAGTGCTGTCTTTGCATTACTTCAGTTTTAAATGTACTGTTTAGATTTCTATTTTCCTATTTTTAATGTAAATTAAATGGATAGTTGATTTACACCTAATAAAGCAAGCAGCATGTCAGATTTTGAGAGTGAGAAAGGATCTTCTGGCATTAATGCTAAACAGACTTATGTCTTATTCAAGCTACAACTTCAGTCTACCAATCAGACTTTGGTTTTGTCACATATTTTCTTAATAGCTTGCACATTTGGGGATTGCTTTGTACAAGAATCACTGTAAAATAATCAAATAGAGGTGATTCATCAAGATCTGATTATTACAAAGGCTACATGTATGTTTGTCTATGTATGTACATATATCTGTATGTTTATATGTATAATAAACAAGAAATGGACAATTTATTCTCCTTTTAAGTGGACTTCAAGGAAAAAAAATGGATGGAAGCAAGGGAGACACTTGGGATTAAAAGGAAGTCTAGTACTCCCCACTAGAGTTAGGGTAGGTTTTCCCAGTGATGGGGAATTCAAGAGTCTTCTGTTGGAGTTGCAGTAGGCGTGACTTGCAATTACTGAACTGGTAATCGCTACTAGAAGTGTGGTAGAGGGTCAAATGCAGGAGGGCATCTTACAGGGCTCAAGTGGGACTTCATGATCACAGAATGGGTTGGGTTGGAAGGGATCTTAAAGCTCATCCAGTCCCAGCCCCCTGCCACTGGCAGGGACATCTTCCACTAGAGCAGATTGCTCCAAGCCCTGTCTGATCTAGCTTTGAACACTGGCAGAATCCGTTCTCCATCTTACAAAATAAGAAAGTTTGATCTCAGCTTTAGAAATGCCAGGAAGGTAACTTGGGAAGTGTCCTGTGGGTGGATCCAGGCTTCTGCTCGTCATTTTCACCCTGGACTACCATAGAGGTAGGTCCAGAAAGTGACTCCAGATTGATGCATTTCAGAGCATAAATGAAGAAGTGAATGTGAGCCACCCAGAAACTGAGTGTATTTTTTCTTTCTTTTTCACTGCTATGGCCTTTCTGTATTCTGGGTGCTTCCTTCCAAGCACTCAGGGAATCGCTGACCCAGGTTTGTTCCAGCACATGACCCGAGCAGGTATGCTGTCCTGGTCTTTAGTTGTTTGTTCTATTTCTGCTGTTTGTTCCTGCACATCACTTGAAAGGCCGATGTTTTGATATGAAGCATGTCTTTTGTGTATTTATTTCTGTAGTGCTACCAACTATAAAGACAAATTATTATGAATTACACTTTGGAACGCAGGTTATGTGTGTGTATAGGTTTGTCCAGGGGAACAACCCTGCAAGCCGATTATCTGCATGAGTACATGCTCCTATATACACAGTGCAAAGCAATTGAGAAAAGCTCTTAAAACAGGAAAAAAACCCACTGGTGTCTATGAGAAGTGCTTATTTAAACATCTGTTTGGTTTGAATTTATTTGAGTAACTGTGGGAAGATGTGCAACCAAAGCCACTTTTCTGAAGACCGAATTACTCTTTAAGCCTTGAAAGCCTCATCTTGTGTATGCACATCTCCAAATCTAACCATTTTTAAGTTAAATGTACATTAATGAAATGTCTGGAGGGTGCTTGCCTGCACATGCCATGAGTTCATCATACTAAAAGGATGATGAGCTGAATATATGAATGCTTCATTACAGAGAGATAGAAGTGAGCCTGAAGTTTTTAATTGGAATGAAGGAAGCTGGGACTGACTTTCATAAGTGTCCAAATTGTGTTTGCACGTCTTCTTGCTAGGAGTCTGCCACTCATTTACAGTCTGATCTCATTCCTCTCCAGCAGGAGCAGATGGGAATTCTTGAACTTGGCCCAAATTCCTTGAAAGTCACTGCACTGACATTTTGTAAAGGTGCGAGAGGGAGTGGGAATTGCGATGGCAGAGGATGCCTTAGCAGAGAATGATACAAGGAAACAGCAGCAACGCTTTATATTCACAGTCATTGCCACAGTGTTGAATAAAGATTTTAGTGGGGCAGAATAAATCCTTCTCTTTCTTGCCATCCACAAGCCATAGCAAGCAGATCCTCTTTGACTGATTTTTATTTGCCCCCCTCCTCCATTCCCCCAATGTAATTAGCACAGAATTACAATTCTTAGTGCCCATTTGGAACATCCTGATACTTGAGTCTTCCCCTTCCCACTCCCCAGTTTGAATTTGTATGGGAATTCTGGCTACCTTGTGGATATTTTGAGGTGTTTAAGATGGGTCCAAGTGCCGTGTGCAGGTACTTCCTATTCCTGTTCTACTCTGGGGGAACGTGGGAGGGAGTGCTCAAATCCCAAGTGATTTTGAACAAGAACTTGACTTTGCCTTTGCTACCTGTTGTTATCTACTGGAACAAACAGAGATGGATGTTTGTGTATTATTGTAAATGACATAGGGGAAGAAAATGATGAGATGTTATATTTAGTAGTAATAATTCTAATTTTTTCCACATAGAAATGTGATCCTGCCTTTTTCAACAGGCTGTTTGAACTTGCAGGCCAGGCTGGTAATCCGCTTTGTCCACAGCCTGTCTGATTGAGGAATTCTTGCTTTGTTTTGAGGGGTTGGAGGTTTTGTGAGCAATCTTCCAAGTTGGTTATCCATAATTTAACACAAAGTGCGTGAGAGAACGGTGTGTGCTTCTGATGGGGTCACTTTTAAACACAGAATTCCCTCAAAACATTAAATATTCACACCAAGAAAGGTCTGGGACCTTTCCTTGAAAATGTGTGGCCTCAGCATCAGTGCCAGCAAGATTTTGTGTTAGGCTGAAATTGCCATAATTATACTGGACTGCAGTTGTCCCTATTTATTAGGTACCTATCTGTGTGATGGGCCTTTTGAAGGAAAGCTGAGCACCTGAATTGAAGATGTCTCTGCTCATTGCAGGGGGTTGGACTAGAAGACCTTTGAAGGTCCCTTCCAACCCAAACTATTCTATGATTCTGTCTTTTGTGCTAGGTATCGTTTGTTTAACAGGTGGAAAACCTGTGTCTTTGTGTGTAAGATTACACACTAAGCTGAATCATTGCTTTGGAAACGATTTTCAGTGGTAAACTTCAATTTTTTTTGCTTTATCTCTTCTTTTTTTTAAGTCTTAATTTATCAGTTCTTTTGTTCCATTGTTCCAGCAAAAAAATCAGTTGTTACTATTTTCAAGTCTCTTGGGCAAGATGAAGCTGTGTAAAAGAAGATTGAAGGAAGGGGAATTGTTGCTGGTGAGTGATTAGATAGATGTACACTGGATTTCAGTATCTAGCAAGAAATCTGGCAGATGTGTAGGCTGCAAACCTGGTATCTATGCAATCCAGACTGCTGGAGTTGTTATCTGTAATACCCAGTTCCAACTAGCACAGGCTAGTCTCACAGGCAGCAGCACAGCACGTGAGTCACTTGCTGCTTTCCTTGCTGCGCGGGTTTCCGTCTCTTTCTGCTTGCTTCTTCCTTTGTCTGCCTTTAAGACAGAATAGCCAGCACTGACTGTGGCTCACATACAAACACCCTGCTGATGTGAACCCACCGAGCCCTGTCCTCAAAAATGACATGATGCTTCTAGGCGCCTCTGGCTCTGTGCTCCCCGCTGCAGTGTGCCATGTAAACCTGGAGCAGCTTTTACCAGGCACTCATTCAGCCTAAAGGCACTGTGATCCCCTGTGGAATATGGCACTGTTTGGTACTGCTATGTCAGAAGAGTGGTTCATTTAAAGATACACCAAAGAAAACGTGAGGAATAGTCTGCCTTTCAGATTATATATTCAAGCAAAGCCTGCTGGTTCCTATAAAACTAGTTCTCTGGATGCGATGTATAATAGTATCCCTTGCTGTTGAACCTCTTTCCTTGTAAGGAGGAGATCTCAGCTGACATTCCTCATGCTTTTTACCCGTTTTCAAGCCTGCACATGTGTTTCTAGTGTGGTTTTCTTTCATGATGCAGTTCCTATAGTGAGTTAATTTAGTTCTTGTCTGACAAAGGTCCTCTTGTCTGCTTTACACAAAGCATATGCTGACATCCACCCAATTCTTTTCATCAAGTATTTGGCAGTGTAATTATGGATGAAGAGTTGTTCAGACCATGCTGACTTATACCTGCTGAAAGATCTGGCCCACAGTGTGCATTTGTCTCTAGGCTTTGATTTACTCAGCATTTGGAAGTTACATACAGAGGGGAGGAGGGAATAGCTATTGCTATTCAAAGTCTGCAATTGTTTATTTTGCACTTTACTATCAGGTTTCTATTTAGTTTGCTATATGAAATAGATCCAGTGATCTGCACTTTCTGGTACTCGGACTGTATGAAGGACTTAGAAAGGTATGAAAAAGTTTCATGTGCTAAATGGAACTTGAGGGGTTTGGTGATAGCAAAGGTCACCAAAAACTGAATCCTTGCCACTGCTGTTGCTATTGGAGGGACTGGGCCTCAAGGGGTCACTGGAATGCAGGAGACTCCTTAGATCCTGCCTGTCTTGTTACCTTGTTCAATGGTGAGTTGGGACTTAGTAAGTTGTAGTGACAGAACAAAGGGGTATGGGTTCAAACTGAAAAAGGGGAAGTTCAGATTACATATAAGGAAGAAGTTCTTTACTGTGAGAGTGGTAAGGCACTAGAACAGGTTGCCCAAATAAGTGGTAAATGCTCCATCCTTGGCAGTGTTCAAAGCCAGGTTGGACAGAGCCTTGGGCAGCATGGTCTAGTGTGAG
>JANRGW010035981.1:0-18832 GCA_024733675.1 Psilopsiagon aymara
GGGACTCTTCATTAGGGACTGCAGTGATAGGACATGGGGTAACGGGTTCAAACTGAAACAGGGGAAGTTTAGATTGGTTATGAGGAAGAAGTTCTTTACTGTGCAGGTGCTGAGGCACTGGAATGGGTTGCCCAGGGAAGTTGTGAATGCTCCATCTACGACGGTGTTCAAGGTCGGGTTGGACAGAGCCTTGGGTGGCATGGTTTAGTGGGAGGTGTCCCTGCCCATGGCAGGGGGGTTGGAGCTGGATTATCTTGAGGTCCTTTCCAACCCTGACTATTCTATGATTCTATGATTGTAGATCTGTTGGTAGCCTGTTCTATTTGGTGATTAAACAGTGGTTAGATTGCTCAATGTCCTGTTCCTATGAGCAGCTCACTTGGGGGGTGACTGGGAGAGAGTTAGGATGAGAGAATTAAAAGTACTGCGGTGACAGGGGTTGGAAGAATTGCAGTTAGAAAGGGCATGAATCCAGATAAAATACACTGAGATGTAATGCTCATGGATGAAGTCACCTGGCTTTAATGTCAAAGAGAAGGCTATGTTCTATTGCACCTTTGGCAAGTTCAAATACTGCTCTGCTAGCAGCCGTGCAGGGTAACATGATTGTTACATGTGTGTGACGCAACAAGCAGCTTCATGTTTATTATGCCCATCCTTGGGCCCTTTGAAAAAAGGGGCAGTAGAAGCATGTCTGAATTTCTTTCCTTTGGCAGTGGCTGCATAAGCAGATGAGAGCACCAGAACTGATGAGCTCAAACCCTCTGTACACATTTAGAGTTGATTATTTCTAAATGTCAGATCTTCTAAATAGTTCCTTTCCTGTTGTTCTGAGGCAGTGCTTTTTGACTTTGATTAATGAGGAACCATTCAAGACAGCAAGTGAAAAGCTTGCTGAGTGGAACTTGGAGTTGAGCAGCAGCAGGTTGATGGGGATATGGGGGGGACCAGGGCTTTCTGTATTCCTTGGTTGCGTGTTATTATATTGATTATTACTTATTATTGTGACCTTCTGCAACCTTCTTCTCAGATCATAGCTCTGAAACAAGAAATGATGCTCAGTAGGCTTGAAAAGCTGAATTACCAGGAGGGTAAAGGAATACATAAACATATTATTGTTCTGGGCTTCATCAAGCACTTAAGTACATACAGAAAATCACCTGAGAAGGTGGTGACTTGGATTGATTTTGTATTAACTGTGATTAACTCTTCTGCAGTAACTTTACAGCCTGTATTTGGAACCATGTAAAATGAAACATGCTTCTTTGTTCTGCAGGTGTGCTCAGTGATGCTGATGGAAACGCAGACATTGTGAAGCAGATCCCTCCCAATTCTTTCCAGCACTTGAATTTCGAAGAAAACATGGAGGGCCAGAAGGAACACAAAATTGAGACAGACCATATCAAAATCCCAAAGAGCAGAGTTAGTGACTTGCAGAAGATGAAGCAAAGTAAGTTGCCAGTATCATGTACTTCAATAGTGTAAAATCACTTCAGTTTCTGTCTGTAATAGTGCCTGTCTGGGAAGTGGGAACCATTACAGCAGGTGGTCTTCTGGAGAGTAAGCTTGAAATGTAATGTGTTAGTGTGTAAAAGATACACTTTAGTGAGCCATCTTTTGTCTATGTACACACATACATAGATCTATATTCAGGCATTAAGAAAAAAAATTGCTTACAGGAATTAAAAATGCTTTTGGAAGTTACTACACATTTAAATAGGTTAAGTCAAAAGCTTTGACACATGCATGATAGTTACTTATATTCACACTATTACTTAAATGAAGTTTTGGACAGCATCATTAGAGACGTAGAGGGTCTTTGGGTGGTGTATTTGTACTGGCCAGAAGCTTGTCCTCCTTGGTGAGAAGTCTTCCAGAACCCTTCTCTTCCATGTCTGCTCGAGGAAGAAGCCAATAGACAGGAGCAAATCGTGTGTGTTGTGTGTGATGGTGGTGATGCTGCTGAGTCTTAGTGGGCAGGCAGCAGGTAAGAACTTGCACAGCCATGCATGGTTGTGAGATGTCTCTGTTAGAACACCGAGAGAGTCTTAAACCTACAGCATCTTCCTGTAGGAACATCACACTGAAGTTTCTTGTGCTCTCAGGGGAGCTATAAAACTCCTAAGTATTAGTATACAGTATAGTATAGAGTATTCTGACTGGGTATGCTGTTACCTAGTTATTTTAGAAGAACTAATTCTGGTTGCTAAGCATTTGGGCGGGGAAGGGGCACTTGGAAGAAAAAAACCATGTGCTGAAACATCTTTTTGGGTTGTTTTGTTGGTTTTTTTTTAAAGCCAAATAAGATTTTTCTTTCTATAGCTATTATAAATACACTTCTTTGTGCTCACAGCTAAGTAATTTCCGTTTAGGCTTTGGTTTCTATTACTAAAATCATTCTGTACTCCAAGATGAGAGGTTGTTTCATCAAAGCAGCATCCTCAGAGCCATGAGAATTGTGAGGAGAAAAGGATTCTGTAGCCTCCTAACAGAGACCTGTGTGAATGCTGTGGATCAGATACACAGTGGTACAGAAGTAGTGGTTTTGTTGAAACGGAATCCTGAACTGTTTCAGTGACCAGTGAAGAGGATTCTGGAAGCTGGAGTCACTCCTGGGGACATGTAATTGTGAATTCACTTCTGTTCCCTTCCTTAGAGTAAACCTGTAGGTAATTGATAGTGCCTGAGAGATTTAAGAGACCACCTGCAATGGCTTCTGAGCCATGAACAACTCTGTGGTGTGGTGGTACCTCTCTCAGAAAGACATCTTTAGAAAGTGAATGGAGGGAGGATGTGAGGAGTTCCAGAGGCCCGGCAGCTCTGAGACCTGGGAAGGCAACAGAACAACCCCTCCTTCAGTTTAAACATTACAGGTGGTTAGCATGAATTCCTCAAGAGCAGCCTGTGACCAAGGAAAGTGATCTGAAAGTATGTATTCAAAGGAAAGAGCAGTAAAAGCAGGAATGTGGCTTCGTTGTAGGCAGATGAACGGAGACCTGGTCAGGAATAAGCTGCTATTTGGTGGGTGCACAAATGACTATTCCAGGCACAGGTATCACTAATGGTTTTCCTTGCAAAGCTTCTGTGAGGTTCCCAAAGGTGCATCCTCTGCTTGGTGGTAGTTGGTATTTTGAGTGTTGGATGACCACCGATGTAGGAGATGCAGCTTTAAAGCATAAAAGCATGTGAACACGAAGTAGTCTGTAATTAAGAACAGAGAAATTCCTGCCCAGAGTGAGTGATGAACAGCAAGTGAGCAGTTTGGGCAAACTGACATGGCCAACAGTGGGTATTGATAACTAACAAATGCCTGAAGTGAGGTTTTTCCTCTGGGATGTGATAAAAGGATGTCAGGATGATGAGATGCAGTAACTAACAGTGTTTTACCTAGGCCATCCTCTGGCTTTAAATATCAAAGATGATGGGAAGCTGGAAGGAATTCAGGGGAGAGAAAAAGACAATCAGGGTTTAGTATGAGAGGGGAAAAAGCTCTGAAAAGCAAATGGCTAAACAGGTAGGGAATGGGCATCAGTTTACTGTTGTCTTTCAAAAACGGATCTTTTGGGAAGGCTTCAGGGATTTGGTATCCCTCATGGACCGTTCTGTTGAGGCGGGGGTAGGTGTATTCAAAACCGGTGTGCAGCCTGGCAAGCTGTGCTTCCACCCTGTATCCTGAGTTGTACAGCACTGTTCTGTTTGTCAAAGGAGCTGCTTGAAGAGCCTGTGCTTGCCAGGTGCCTGCAGCTGAAGTGACAGCTTCATGTTCCAGTGGTTGGGGTCTTCAGATGGATGTGCTGCCCTCCCCGGGTTCAGGGGAGTGAAAGGATCTGGCTGCAGGCAGGAGCAGTGAGTGGGATGGCTCCATTGTGGGCTGCAAGTCAGTTATGGACACATTTCCTTTCCTCTTTGCTCCTTTGTATTTGGAGTACCTTCAATGTAACGATGCGGTGAGGGAGAGGCTTTTTCTCTGTCCCCCATTCAAACAGCGAGTCCAGGTTTGTGGCAGATTTATTCCCTGTTGGTCAGCAGTGGCTGTTTGGAAAGGTCCCTCAGTGACACATCCATGCCCCTGGTGTGGAAGAGCCCAGTCTGGCACACAGCTTCCACTGGAGGTGATTGCCTGGCTGGGTGTTGGCTACTGAACGCTTCAGACCTTGCTGTGCACCCAGCCCATGGGCCAGTAACCAGTGGTCAGGTTATCTGTCCTATCTCCCTGCTTTCAGAATGAGGGGATTTCTTCCCAAAATGTGTTTTCCTTTTAAATGTTGATAGCGAGGTACAGAGCGGGGCACACTGTTTTCCCAGTGCCCTTGGTGTCTTCCATGGCTTGTTTTCTATGTGACATGTGTGAATTGTACAGTTCTGGCTGCTTTTTACATAGGATGTGGTGGCCAAAAATCCAAAAAACCATTTTAGATTTTTTCTTCATTAAGAAATCATTTCAGTTTTACATCTGTCCATTGCAACCCCAACCTCTCTTTAATCCTGGTGCTAAACTCATGTTCTTCAGCTTTAATTCCCTCTTTAATTGCTTCCACTGTGAATTGCTTAACATCTGCCCTGGCAGAGTCCCTTTCCAGCGTGTGATGATTGTGTCACACTTTAATCCTATTTTGTTTCATTTTCACATCACCCCTCTGGACTCGGGTCCTCTGCAGGCCCAGTGTCACATTCCTGAAGCGATGGGCACGCAGAGGGAACTGCGTTGCCTTGATCAGATCTCCTTGTACCCCATTAAGCACCAGCTCTGAACTTGACATCACACCATTAATCTTTCATTATGTGCTTGGGCGACTCGCTCGTCGTTGCAGAGCTCCAGCTAATTCTTGTGGCTTTTTGTGCATTGTTTCAGTGTCTGGAACTATTCTTAATTCTTTGCTGGGAGACAAAAATACTGGATTCAGAACACTGGAAACTGTTGAAGCCTAATAGGAAACCCGAGTGTAAAGCCAAATCAATTAGGTAGTTAAAAACAGTCACTTCAGAGGCACAAGGCAGAGCTTTGCTGGGTTTTCAGCCTTGATGGTGTGGTGTGTGCTCAGCAGAGGGACCCTCATGCAGGATCTGCAGTCTGTTGCTCTGCTGTAAGGAGGAAAGTGCTGGTGGTCCTCAGACATAAAGCCTGGGTACAACCCCCTGTGTCTGCTCTTCAGTGTGGTCAGAGAGCTTGTTCTGGGGTTTGGGTAATGGAAGATGGAGGTTTTGTTTGGGCTCTTACTCCAGCTCTTTCCTCCAAGGGTGATGCTTGTAATGAGCCAACTGCTGAGGGACTCAGCATGGAGATAGTCCATGACTTGCTTCCCCCCTGCCCTCCCCACTGTCTGCCTTCCTCCTCCAGCTGAAGCTGCCCCAGCCCTGTCCTAACCTGCCCTCTGCTTTTGGTTAGAGTCTCCCTATTTCTTTTCTCTCTGCTTCTGACTTAATCCTTTGCCTACTTCACAGGCCGATTCTTTGATGAGAATGAGTCCCCTGTTGATCCGCAGCAGGGTTCTAAACTGGCAGATTATAATGGGGATGATGGTAACGTGGGTGAGTATGAGGCAGACAAACAGGCTGAGCTGGCTTACAATGAGGAAGAGGATGGTGATGGTGGAGAAGAAGACGTCCAAGGTGAGCTTGGGCCTTATCTCCATCCCATTGTGACAAAGTCCATTCTGAGTTTACTTGTTGAATTTGTGTAAAGCCTTGCTGCATTGACCTGATCACAACCTTCCCATATGAAATGAAGGAGCTGAGGCAATCCTTGAATTTGGTCCTGCTCATGCTTGAAAGTGGCTCTCTGGCTGTGGGCAGTGAGAGGCTTCCAATACCTTATTTTGGTTGTGCAGCTTCTGCTGGAGAAATCAAGATGCTCAAATTTCCCAGATGTGGTTCCCACCTCACTGGGATGCAGCCTTGGATGCTCCTAAAGCCATTTCAAACACAGAAGTGTAGTTTTTGTGACTACTCCTTTTGTCGTATCCACCCTGAGGCCGTACACAGCAAGGTCTCAGCTGGGGATCCCCAGTGGGATCTTTGTGCCTTGTACACAGATTCAACAGGCTCCTGCTTTCCTCCTAACCCACCTTGCAAGCGGCTGACCTGGTGCAGCCAAACACCCACCCGTGCATGTCACCACCTCTGCATGCGCTGCTGAGCATCACCTCCATTGCTGTGTGCCGTGGACCTGCCATGCTCTCTGGCATCCTCCACCTATTGTTTGTCACAGTCTGTGAGAGGTTTGCATGTCTGAAGGGGAAAACATTTCCATAAGCATATTTAGTATTTCCATTGTGTGCGAAATAGATGGGAACCCCCACACAGCCCTCCCCAAACCCCGATTGATGTTCTGTGGGCATCCTGATTTTGATCCTCATAATGCAGTTTCTTATAATAAGTTCTTCTCACAATGCACATTTCTTATGGTAGTGTTTCAGACATGCATTCAGTTGCTGTCCAAGCATAATTAATGAGGAAAGCTGGTACAAAGCACCTGATTTCTGTGGGCATGCATTGAACTGTGCAGTGTAAGCAGGTTTTTGGCCAGGCTGGTGGTTTGAAACTCATGAGCAAGCAAAAGGAAAGTGTGGCTCAGAAGTGGGGCAATTAGTGCACTTGCTGATAGAAATGAGACCTGTGCTGCTGCTCTGTTACACTCTGCTCTGAGCTAGCAGTGGGATCTGGTTGTTACCCTCAAGCAGTGGCTATGGTCTTGTCACTGGCAAAGGTGTGTCTGTGTGTCCAAGCTCTGCCCTGCACATTGGAGCAGCTGGTGGCTTGAATGCTTCAGGTTCAGGTCAGTTCCCCTTGGTGAGCAGGGGGTGATGCCCTGCTCCTCACCAGGTCCTTAACTGGGCTTCACATGATAACTACTGGCATTTTAACCAAGGCCAGGGAACTGTTCCTGAAGCTGTCCCAACTTCTACCACCCACCTTAGCCAGGCCTTCACCTTGTCTTTACCAGGAGTACGGGAAGAGGCAGGAGGAGGCCTCAGAGCTCCACACTGGTGTCCTTATTGGCATGAGGACATCACTACAGTGGCCTTCACGGGGAAACTAAGGGTTTTAGGTAGCAAGAGTTAATCCCCTGTGTGTTACAGCTACTGCCAGCAATGTGAACAGTGTTCCTGCACACCGTGTACAAAAGGGTGGGGAGAATACAGACATTAGTGGGGGAAACGTGTTAAGTACCACAGAGATTGTGCTCATGTAGCTGTTGTGCAAGGGATGCTTGAAAAAATAGGAGCTCTTAGTGCCAGTGGCTTTGCAGAACAGTTCCCCCATAGATGTCAGCTCACTGCTGTGCTGGCCTTACATTTGGACTTGGTGAAAACCTGTTTTCTGATCCCCCTGCCCTGTATCTGTACAGAGATAATGGTTTGCTGCCTGATGGTGAAGACAGAGTGACTTCTGGAAGCCTTTTAATGAAGAATGGTCTGAGCAGTGCATGTAACTGCCTTAAACCCAACTTTCCAAGCCCTCTGTTGTGCTGTTTCCTAATGACTTGTCCCAAGGCACAGTGCAGGGAGAGGTGCTTCCAGGGGCAGTGTCGCAGGGAAAGTGTTTCCTTTGTTTTTCACAGGGATGTGTGTGAGGGTGGGATCATGGGGGGGGCTTGGACTCCTGTAGGGAAGGAAAGAAATAATTCCTGTCTAAAAATGATTGGGAAAACGTCGCCTGGCGCATGGCACATGCAGACCCAGCTGCTCCGTTAAACATGGTTTCTGTGGCCAGTAGAAACGTGTGGGCCTTGGGCTGAAGGTATGAGAGGCAAATACACAAAGCTGGGGGTGTGTCCAGCCTGGGATCCCAGTGTCCATCCCTGCCCTGCCTGCAGGGATTTAAACAGTGTTGGCTTCTGCTGCAGTCAGTGTGGCTCGTGGTGGCCGGGCAGTGGAGGAGCCTGTACATCAAGAGATACCCTGTGCTGTGTGAGTGGTTCCTCACTGAACAGCAGCTCCTCATGTAGATAAGCTTCAGGCTCTCTGCTGGGAGGAGGTGCCCAGCGGGTGCCCACCTCGCTCACAGGCCGGTGGATAGCTGTTGTAAGAGTGTTGAAGGGCTTGGGGCAGCTTCACACCTTGGGAGATCTTTGCTTTCCATTCCTGGGAACCAGCATCTTTGCTGATCACAAAGGCACAGCCCAGCCCTGAAGCGCAGGAAGGGCTCTGAACTGAAACAAGGGAAGTGTTAAGGCTCGGTCACTTCCTGGGGGAAGGAGGCTGGAAGCCACTGGGGACAGAGCAGTTACTGCAGGCAGAGGGCAGAGTATTGGAATGTATTTTTAAACATTGCTTCAAGGAACACTGAATGAGCATTTTCCTGATGGATTTTTTTCATGTGCAGGAAGGGGCTGGGAGCTGATGTTCCCAAAAGCCTCTCTCCCACTGTCACCCGTGGGTCGGAGCCGGGAGCTGGTGGTGTGTGAAGCGCTGGCCGCAGGGCTGGCTTCAGCAGCACTGAAAGATGCTCCGTCTGCCTGGGTGTGGAGTGGAGCAGTAGGGGGGAACAGTGTCACTGTAGCCTGGACGGGGTCGTACCACCCTGAGGTGCACGAGGTGCCGGCCTCTGTAGCACCTGACAGCGTCCGAGCTCAGGAATGGGCTGAGAAGTGTTAATGGAGCTTTGCAAAGCAGCCGAGTGTGGAGCTGGGCTGGAGTGGGGGGGTTCAAAATCCTCATAGGAGAGCCCTCAAATCCCAGCAGAGAGTTTAAACTATTTCATCACCTCCGGAGTTACTCCATCTCCGCAGCAGGGTTGCAGCAGTAGAGCCAAGGATGCTGTGCCGGGATCCGACAGCCACCCCAGGCCAGTGTGTGTTCTCTGTGTGTTCCCCAATGAGTTCATTCCCAAACCCAGGCACACATTCAGTGTGGATGTACACGTTAGCTGCTTAGATGTCTTGTCAGTAGCATTACATCAGGTGTGACCTGAGTGCTTCATTTGTAGATGACGAAGAACGGGACCTACAGAACGACCCCGACTATGGGAAGCCTCGCTTCAGCGACGGCGTCCTGTGAGCTGTGAACAGGGACAGGATGAGGCTGCACCCAAGGGACCCGACGTGCTGCAGAACTGAACCATTCCTGCTTCAGGTTCCTTCCCTTAAAGGGAGCTGGTAACAAAAGGTGTCACATACTCAAAGTCAGCAAGGAGGCTGGTGTGTACATATGTGCATAGTTGTACTATTGCAGATTGTATTAAAACTACATTTTTGTTGTTACATTGAGCCAATAACTTAGACTGTTCCTTCTCTGTAATAATCTTTACACTCCAGAGCAGTGTTATAAATACAGGCTGACTTGTTTCTGCCATTTAGACAACTTTGTAAACTGGAGAACTTGTACAGTTTGTATCTCATGTAACAAATCCACTGTACAGCCAAAGGACTCCTTTTCTACAGCTCCTGTCCGAGGGCCAGCACTCCCACCCTCCTCATGCGTGCCGTGTTGTGTTCCGCAGGTGAGCTGTCAGTTGGGAATGAGAACAGGATGTTTAAAGAACTGCTCCCTCCTCCATGTATCCGAGGGAAGTGCCGCTCCCTGGCAGCACGAACCAGCTCAGTTCTGCTCACAGCGACCAAATCTCAGCTAGAGCTGGAGATCAGCGCTTATTAGAATCCCAGTGCTTTGAAACAGCCTGAGATAGTTGTGTAAGTAATAGCGTGGTTTAAAAGGTGATAGAAATAAAGCAGCAGAGCTTGTAGGGGACCTGTGAGGATGTGCTAAAGAGAGCACTGGTGTTAGGGAGAGGCAGGCAGGTCTGTGCAGCTCTGCAGGGATGTCGTGTGTGCTCTTACTGTCCAGCAGCACCCATCCTGTTGTCACACGAGTTAATTTGCAGTTTAAGGCTTTGGTGCAGGTCTCTGTCTGCCACGTTCCCCATTTTGATTTGCTGTAGCAGAGGCTTTGCAAGTTCAATACTTTTTGTATTCTGTGTTTCAGCACTTTCTGAATCTCCTGGGAATGATTCCGTTGATCCGCAGTTGTGGAAGTTGAGGTTCTGACCCCCCCCTGCTTCTCCAAAAGGGCTACTGTGAACAGGGGGCCCAGGCGGGTGGGCATTCTCTCTGTACATGGTTCCAATTTGGAGCCACAGCCGAGGTTTGCTCAGTGCCCATCAGTGAAACTCCAGCAGAAACCACAAGTTGTACAATTCTTTATTAGGCTGCAGGGATCTCTGACCCCAGTTTTACATAGAGAAGAAAGAAACCTTTCAGCCTCTGGCGCTGCATCTCAAGGGAGGGTCTGTTTGAGGCTTGAGCTCTTCATTCCACACTTCTGGGAGGCAGATGGGGAAGAGCCCTTTGCATGGTGCGAAAACCAGACACTGAACCTGCTCAGCATTAGCCCCCTACTAAAACCCCAAGAGAAGCAGGACCTTGGGCCAGGGCTCGAGGAACTGCAGTCTTCAGCAAATGCTCTATTTAAGCTCTATGATTTCTTTTTGTCTTACAATGTAATTTCACCCTGAATTAGGTGTTAACTTGAATAATTCTGATGAAAGCAACAGTTATGGGTTCTAATAAATTGTTTAAGGTATGTGAGGCTCCTGGTGTTTCTCTCTGACCTTTTGCAGCCAGGCTCACTTCGGGCTCTGTGGAAGCTCAGGTGCTTGGAGCTGCATTGCCTCTTAGAACACTAAAACCGTTTCGTGTTACTCCTTTGAATCTGCTTGAGTGGGGGCTTTGGAAAACAGGAGACCCACCCCCTTTTCCGTAGCACAAGCAGAGTGGTCCCTTGGTGCTCGGGGCCTCTGTCAGTACATTTACCACCTTGAGCAAGGTGGTAAGTGACGGGAAGGATTCCTTAAGGTGATCCTGTTCATTCTGCCTTTCCCTGTAGCCTGGTTGCTGCTGGGCGTGATGCAGTGACAAAACTGTTGGAAAACTGATGCTGGAAACAGGTGAATTTTATCATTATAGTTTTGCTACAACTATTATATGCACAATCAGTTTACATAGAGCTTTTCTTGTCTTCTTGCCACAGGCTCTCTCTTTAGATTTAGGAAAGTCCCATGTTAAGTTTCTTTAGGTCAATGACAACAGTGAAAAGGATGCTTATCCTTAGCTCCCTGTGCTGACCCCTGCCCCTCCATCACTGAAGTGGTTGCTGCAGCAGCCTCGTGATGCACCCACTGGGTCTGGGCATGTACTTACAGGTCAGAATTGGTTGGGCAAACCAAGAAATTGGGGGGTTTCATAGTATTTGAGGATGGTGAAAGAACCTGATCCTGGCCCAGAGGGATGCTTGGCCTCAACTCCTACACCTCGTGGGTTTTTCTGTTCTTTGTTTGGGGAACTGATACAGTTTTATGGCTTATTTCATGGTCAGCCAAGGAAAGGGCAATGCCAGACACAAAGGTGCTACACAAGCATCTGTCTTGGAAAAAGATTCCACCTCTGGCATGGTTGGTGCCTCCTTGGAGAGCAGGAGGGTGGCTGATGACGCACCCCCAGGCTCAGGGAAGGTTCACCAAGGGACAAGTGCTACTGCTTCCCCTTGCACAAGCACTGAACTCCTCCAGCAGCAGCAGCTGCTCTGCCGCTGTGTTTTGGGAAGTATTTGGCATTAGCACAGCCCCTATAGAAGCAGTTTGATCTCGGTGGGTATCCTTTTAAGGAATCCGATTTAGGTCACCAAGCACTTTACCCTTCGTTATTCAGTGATCCAATGCTTAAAGAATTTTATTTCTAAGGGGAATTGTTCTGTCACATTCCACTTTGGTAAAAAAACCCCAATCCTGTGCTCTTTTGGGAAAGGGCCAGATTGTGTTGAGCAACGCTCCATGCTCGGGGTGGCTGTAGGTGGCTTCCTCATGGCTCTCCGCTCTCCCCTCTCTCACACATGGCTCTTGCTCCTTCTTCCCCCAGCCAGCCCCGTCCCACCTTGTCCTTCCCAGCGCTCCTCCTCCCACTGTTGCCTGCTTCCAACAGCTGGGACCATGGCTCCAGAGCATCGGGGTGTTTGCTTCAGTGAGGAACAGCATCTGGCCACTGCTTGAGCTGGAAGACACCATCTGAAGCATCACGCTGAAGGTGCAGGACCACAACCAGGCACCTTTATCCTTCAGGAGCTCCTCGTTCTCCAGGTCAGAGTTGTTCTTGTGCAAAATCCTAAACCACGACATAGCTTAACCCTATTTTTGCGTGCTGTAGTGATGCTTGAATGGGGCTAACCTCTTTGGCTATAGATGGGCTATTCCTAAAGCAAGTGTCCCCAGAGGCAAAGTAGCCCCCAGAAGCAGGGCTTGCTTCTGTCCACATGGTGCTAAGGGCTTCAGCCATTCAGTAATCCATCTGTCTTTACAAGCGCAGTCACTACCACAGTTCTCATCCAACCCCTATTCCCCCTCCTTTGAGGAGGGTGGGGGCCTGAAGAGGTGATAGGAGTACGATTGTGCAGAACAGCATGTGTTGAACACAACACAACCAATGCCTGTTTCTCTAATAAAAGGTCAGCAAACACCACCTCCCCTTTGAAAGCATTAGGTTGAAGCTTTTAACCACTGCTCTGCTGACTTGCATGAGGGTACCCAGCCAAAGGCCAGGCTCTGCGCAGCACCACTGCCCGTGGTCATGACTGGAAGTGCTGAACCTGTCAGGTTTTGGTTTATAACTGGGATTGCGAGGGCTCTGTGCTGAGCCCGTACCCGTTTCCATGGAAATGGCAGCACACAGAGCCTCTCCACATTCCCAAGCAAGCGACTTCCACATCTGCTTCCCCAGAAGCACCAGCCAGGCTCTGACATGGAACTGGCTCCCGGGTCGGGTGGGACTGGTTCACAAGAGGAATCAAACAGAGCTCCTCGCCACAACAGTCCAGAGACTTCCCAACGATAGACCCAGAGCTGAAGGAAAAGGGGGGAGCATCAGCTGCTGGCAGGGGTGTGCAGAGCCGCTGTGTTGTGACCGCACAGGAAAGCTTGGCATGATGTCAGTTGTTTCATGGTCGGACAGAAGGGAAGAGGCTTCTCCAGACGGAGATCCAGCACTCTGCCGTGGTCCTGAAACACGGCAGCTCCTGAACTATGGGCTCCTATGTGCCCAAAACGAGGAGGGATGGAAGCTGCAAAGATTAGACAGCTGTTCCGCATGGTGTGAAGTGTGAGGACAGCCAAGGGCCTCGTCCTCCCTGAGGGACAAGCAGCACAGCCCAGGGTTTGGTACCCAGGGAACTAATGGGGATATTAAAGCAGGAGAGCCCGCGGCAGCAGGGTGATGGGTGCGCTGCTTTGAACACACGGAATTAGCTGCATCCATGTGAACAGCAGCAGCTCTTAAAGCATGGCAGCACTGTACAGCCTTAAAGCACAGACCAGGCAGAAACTCATGAACGTGCACCTGGGTGAGGAAAACACCGCATTCCTCCACCACCCAGAGCGAGTACCATATCAAAGGCCAAGAAAACTCTTGCAATTGTCCCATTTCCTCAGGATTTCAAATGCAAAAGTATGGAACAAACCACCTCTGCATAAAGAACCAAACCTTCCACCTCCATCACAAAAAGCACTCCCAGGCCACATAAATGAATGCTGAGGTGCCAAAATGTTCTGCCCAGGGTTAAACTAAGAAACTCCATATTCCTGAGTCGGTTTTGATCCGGCAGCGATTGCAGCTCTTTGGGTTTATGCCCAGCCCTGAAGAGAAACCTGACCTGAAGAGGCATTAGCATACAAATGGGCTCCAAGCTTCTTGAGCTTGTGCAGCTGTTGCTCCATGGCAGCTCACATCAGTCAGGTTGTTGGAAATCGGAGGATAAACCTTAGTTTCAAACACGGTCCTCCCCTGTGCCTCAGAGATGCGCAGGGAACTCCCAGTTGGTAAAGGCTGAGCTTGCTGAGGAGGGGAAGAATCCTCCCAACAACCAGAATTCACTTCGTGTTCTCTGCCAGTTGTCCTCTCAGCTCCTCCCCTCTTCCATGGCCCTTCCTCTCCCCCCAAAAAAAGGATCAGAGGAAGCTAACTAGTGATAGTCCTAAATACATTTGCTTCTTAATATGATTAATTTGACTCGGTCTTCGGATGTAGTTAAGTGTGAAACCAGAGGGGTTCATCCTGCCTGGGGGAAACCTCAGCACACGCATGGCTACATATGATTCCAAGGATCTCTGTAACACAGAACACGACAGCAAGCCAAGGACTCTGCTGCCGAGGCTGCAGGATGAGATGTAGGCACCTGCAGGGAGAAACGACTCCATTTCTCCAGCCTGTCCCAACTGTCCCATCCTGTGGTTTGCAGTACGCAGCTCAGCTGAGGCTTTCCCAAAGCCACACAGATCCCGCCAAAGCCACAACTTGCCACTGAGCCTGGTTTAGTTTGGAAACCCGAAGGAGCTGATGGTGATCTCTCAGCAGAAGGTAAAAGGGCTCCATGTGAAGTGGATCAAACCCAACCACATCCTTCAGGATTTTAGCAGAGGCAAAGAGCATTCTGCTTCAAAGTGACAAGATGGAAACAGACACTAAATAGCTAATGGTGTATTTTATTAAATCTCATCATTTCACATTTCCATACAGCCAAAACCATCAACAGTGAAATACCCAAAGCCTGCAGAACAAAAGCTCTCTCCTAAGCAAGTGGTTGGCAACAGAACACTGTTTCTGGTGAATCACAGTGGGATTTGTCTGGAAAACAGGCTGAGTACACCTGACACACATCACCGTCTGCTTCACCTTAGCACTGCCACATGCAGGAGACCCTCAGCATAAACTCAGTTATAACATGCTACATTAAATCCCTCCATCCAGTGCGACCCGCCCAAGGCCAAACCAGTGCTAAAAGAGGAAGAGGAGCCAGGTCTTTGTCTGTCACTTGATGTACATCCACGATCAGGCACTTCTCTGCACACAGAACTGTTCCCTGCTCACTTCCAGCTCTTCTGCCTTTGCCTGAACAAGTGCGATGTGAACTGGTGGCTATGGAGAGCCCACCACTGCTCCACAAGTTCACTCCTTCAAGTATCTTACTGCAACTAAAGGATTTACACCCCCCCAACAGAGCACAGCAAAAGCAATTCCTTCCACTTCCATATGCCACCAGAAAAGCCCAGTTTCAGCTGAACTCACAACATTGTGTTACTGAGCGTGCTCAAAACACAGCGTGCATCAACACTGGATGCACATCCTCAAAGCAGTGAATCAACAGAAGTGATTAAGGGCTGTCCAAATGTTCTTACATGTTCCCAAGGCAAGGGGATTTAAGCACTAGAGTGCACAAAAGGTTTGCTCTCTGTATTTAATACTACTGTTTTCTTTATGTATTAGAGAAAAGCTGCATCAAAAAATGCTGGTTTCCTTGAAGTAAGTTCCTTGAGGTCCCGAATTCTTCACAGTTTCCGTTTCACTGTTCAACACCAGCCTCAGAAAAACATCTGTACCTGGCCAATAACTACTTTACCTGCGCTGTGGAGAATTCCAGCACACCATGAATCCAGCTGTCACCTGCAGTCCGTGCTCCAGGCTCTATCGGAACTTAAAGCAACCTGGGATCCAAGTATGGAACTTTCAGTTACCTGGGACCTTTCTTGGAGGAGAAAGATGAGAATATTGAATAGGATCAAAGCACCTGGCCACAGTTCACTAGGAAATGTGAGATTGGTACATCATGCCACTGTGGTGAAACAGCACAGTGCTCTGCACTAGCTAGAGCTTTCCAGCTCACTCCAGGACTAGAGACACCAAGTACTTCTCCAGTATAGCACTGGACCAAATAAAAGAGAAAGGAAAAAGGTCCCAAACCAAAGAAACAACCCCCCGAAATGCACCCACCCAGCTGGGGGCCTGTACATCTATTGGCTGGAGGGCAGGGGAATTTTCAGGCCAGCCAGCAAGAGGAATTGTATTTATGCAAGAACTTCATGGCAATGCAAACTCCGTAGCATTCCAACTCCTCACCCTCTATCACACTCAAGCCACACTGGGGTTCCTAGTGTGGATACCCCCCAGTCTAAACTCCTAAAGCTGGAGCTGGCCACTTGTGGGTGTTCATTTCTATTCCCACAGGATTGTTTCATGATCAAACATGCGCTAGATCAAACACGCACAAAGGTTCACTTAGAGCTGTGCTTGCCTTGCCTCCTCTCGGGGGATATGGTACCATCTCAATCCCGACTCCCATCAGGACTGTCAGCAGTGAGAACAGGGACACTGGCTGGACACATTGGACCCCAAGCATCTCGGCACGCAGGAGCAAGCACAGCCTGGGAGCTGCTGCTCACTTCAGGGAGGAACAGGGCTCTGTTTACCTGGTGAGCAAAATTTATTCCTCAGATAAGCAAAGAAACAACAAATACCAGGAATAGGTAAGATAAAGAATATAAACCCAAACAGGAACTGGTGGGTTTATATAGCAGCTCTCAGTCTGTCACAGCTGCTTTCAGTTTAGCCGAATAAACTGCACTGAACCACTGCACTCAGAGCATGAAGCATCTGCAACGAGGATGAGGAGCTACCAGAGACAACTTAAAGGGAAGAGTCTTAACCCCCAGGTTATGCAGAGAATTAGACCTTTTCCCCCTGAAAAAGAAAAGGCAAGGCAAGGTTTAGGATTTTAGCTTATGGAACAGAACTCTGAGGGACAGTCTGACCCCTGCACATGGGTCCTGACACATGGAGGACTCCAGCAGTGCATGAATCTTGCTGTGAAGCGCTGCATGGCAAACTGGAACCTGAAATGACATATCCTCTGAGGGCAGGTATCTGAAACACCAAGAGAAACCGGTGAACTCACCAGCGCTTGATCTCAACAACAGACAGGGACATTGCTCTAAAGCACGTCATTTTACATGAGCATGTAAACACAAAGCAAATGGACCAGTAAGACTTGGGGGGGGAAAAAGGTGAGAGGAAATCATAAAGCCTTGGTGGATGGCCCTTCAATGAACACTCAGGGTACACCACCTCAGGAGTGCCCAGCCTTCAGCCAACTACATATCCTTCCCTTCAGTGTCTCTGTCAAGTGAATACACCCCCAGAACACCTCAGACAGAGAGCCTGAAACCCAGTGCCAGGGGAAAAACCCGCTGCTGCTGAACCAACTGCATGTTCCAAGGCTCTAACGCTTCCTGTGTCCACAGGCAGACGTGGCGTTACGCAGCGTTTTGCCCTTGCACACACTGAAGCTCTTCCCCTGGTACACGCTCCAGTGTGGGGAGCGGGTTACAGCAGGCAGACCTCTGAACTCCTGCCTCCACAGCACTGCCCATCAGCAATAGGATTTCACACATTCCCACCTGGCATGTGGCAAAGCTCATGGCCCTGCTGGTCCAGCCCCTTTCCTGATGTGGCTCAGCACCAGGTAATACAATGAGAGCACAACACCTCTGCAGAAGACAGGCTTTAATTGTTGTATCTCAAAGAAGTACAACTCTCATACCCATAGAGATGAGTTTGAACCCTCAGTCATGTGCTTTAGTCTCTCCTCTGAAGGGTTTTTGGCTGTTGTTACAAATGCACACGGCTGGTTTGTTGTTCACACACAGCTCTGCTTGCTTCGGATCCTGCTGAAGGATTTCCTCTGGCAGCCACTTTCCTTCTAATTACACACTTTGAGGAAGCATTTCCACCTACCGGTTTGCAGCACTCCTACTTCCTAAACGCCAGTGAATGTCCTTTTAGGCTTACGCCGTGAGACATCACGCAGTTATCCTGCCATGCTCGTTCCTCTGAGAGGACTGACACCCTTTAGGCAGGTCTAACATGTCCACACTCACCTTGTCACAGCTCATCGCAGAAAAAATACTCAGACACTGTGGTTAATGAGCATGCTTAGAAACACTCCAGTGCTGTAAAGGAACAAGGCTGCCTGTTCTGAAGGAGGACCGCGCTGGTCCACTGCCCCCTTCTTCCCTCTGTCCTTAGGAAGCTGGGGTAAAATCAGGTTTTTGTCTTCTGCTGAAAAATATACAGTCCCATGTTAGAATTCTAAACCAAATCTTGGCGCTGCAGATGTGGTTCACTTTAACAAGGCAATAAATGCTTTAAGTGATTGGAGAGCTGGGACTGCCATAATATGACCCAGGTTTAAAAGCTAAGAAGGGCGTCAACAGGCACTAGGAAAAGGAAACAGACAGCACCTGCATGGGGTTCTGCCTGCTGCTAAGTTAGGGAAGGAGGATACAAGCTACTTCTGTAAAAACATGCCATTTTGAGCAATACCTTGAGGGTTTATCCTAATGTAACATGTGTTAACCTAAGAGAAGACTCCTGTTTAAAAAGCTCTGTGGATAAAAGCGATCCCCAACAGACATAAAAATCAAAGCTGCAGGTTCGGCAGGATTCCCATTACACATCTAAACCTCGCTACATCCTCTTAAAACTTTACTGAATGAGACGATCAAGCTACTTCGTTAAGTCATTCAACCGCTAAAGCCAGCAGCATCCTCAACACTTCACACGAGAAAGGCTGCCTAAAAAACAAAACAGAACAAAGAAGAGAAAGTGGAAATAGAACTTCACACTCCGCTCCGCTGGGGCTGACAGCGGCCGCTCAAACAGCAGAACCAACGCTGCCTCTGCTTGGAAGAGATGAAGCCCCAAGAGCCCGGAACGCGAGCGGCAGCCCCGGGAGCACCCGCCGGGAACCAATCCCGAGGGAAGGCCGGGCCGGCCGGGAAGGGAGGGAAGCGGCCCCTGACCGGGGGCTGCCTCCCCCGGGGCCGCGGCCCGAGTCCCGCCCGCCCCTCCGGCTGCAGCGGCCGCACTCCGGCTGCGGCCAACCCCCCATGGCGCTTCCCGCCGCGCCGCTTCCTCCCCGGGGAGCGCGGGGAAACGCTC
Organism: Psilopsiagon aymara; assembly: GCA_024733675.1. Classification (NCBI taxonomy): domain Eukaryota; kingdom Metazoa; phylum Chordata; class Aves; order Psittaciformes; family Psittacidae; genus Psilopsiagon; species Psilopsiagon aymara. Next base: position 18,755 of record JANRGW010035981.1, read on the forward strand.
CTCGAAACGCTCATCCGGGCCGCAGCCGCGCCGCCCCCCCCCGGGGAACGCTCCCTCCTGGGGGCCGCCAGCGGCGCC
>JANRGW010035981.1:20409-59144 GCA_024733675.1 Psilopsiagon aymara
TTCTGGTGAGCTGGAGCCTGGGCTGTCTTCCTCTGCGATGATCGCTGTAGCGCTTGCTCTGATCCCAAACCTCTTGTATCTGGTGGGGTTTTTCATAGTTGTCAGTTGCTTGTGAGGCGCTATATAAAGTAATTTTGAGGTTGTAAGTTGTTGCCTTTGCCTTTCTTGATAAGTTTCACTGTTACAATATGTTAGTCTGTGAAGAGGATCTCTAAGTGTAACTATTACTATGTTGCCTTTGGCGAGTTGCAGCCTCTTCTGCCATTTCTCCCTCAGTAAAATGGGGATAATAATACCTCAGAGAGTTGTTACAAGAAGTAGTTAATGTTTGTAGAGGGCTTAAAAGACCTAAGTGTTATTAATTAAGCCCCATGACACATTAAGGTAAGAGTTAGCGAACCAGGTTTACGCATGGATGAACGGAGGCAGGAAGAGATTATGATTTAGCTGGAATAACATATTGGATCTGTGACAATAGCAGAAAACAAGTTGTAACTACTTCATGCTGTAGGCACAAGCGAACCGTTCTGTTTAACAGATAAGATTCCAAGATTATTTGCCTCTCCCTCACTCCCCCCTCTTCCAATTTCAAGCTCTTCTGCTTGAGGAGGGTTTGCCTGTGTGACTTCCAGTTGACTGGATAGCTCCAAGGACACTTGTGGCTTGCCCACTTGAAAGTGTTTCAGCAGTTTTCATAGCAAGATGTATGTTCTAGGACGCAGGCCAAATCCCGACTTAAATTTCATAAAACATTCTCCACTTTTCCCCTGAAAACATTGTGCGGAACTTAGTTGAGACTTGATCCCGTTCCAGTCGGTGGAGTACGCGCTAAAGCTGACATTCCTGCTTCGTTTGAGAAAGTCCCGTAGTTAGCGAACAAATTCCCTGTCAGCGGGTCCCGGAGATTTAGTGGCGCAGTTGGATCGCTTCTCCCCCCTTAGAAACACCCCACAAATGCTGGAGCTGGATTTGGGGTTTTATCGTTTAAAAGTACTTTTCCACCTTCAGACTTCTGCAAGTGCTATCGATAGCTCCACACTGATGTGACACTGCTGAGGAGCATTAAGCAGTTAAAAAGAGAAGAGCCTGCTGAATTCAAAAGGAAACTCAGCCTTCATCTTACAGAGTTTTTCCATACTGCACTGGCTTTTCTTTTCTTTGATCACTTGTAGTGCCGCTGAGGTCGACACCAGCAAAAACAGTGCTTGCAGGAGACTTTGAGAATCACTTTTGCTATGCAAATATTACATTCCTGCAGAAGAAACTTTTTCCATAGGTGTAAGTGGAATAATAACCTGGAGTAGTTGCTTGGTTTTGTAAGAACCAGTACTGACAGTCCAACAGAACTATTTTGGCAAGAGCTCGCCAGAAAAGCTCGAGCAGGGGGCGTTGAGGTGCCCTCCAGAGTTCCCTTCCAACCTCCACCATTCCAGGAGTCCGTAAAAGCGGGACGTGTGGAGTAGGGCTGGAATGCACCAGAAGCTCAGAATCACGTGCATTGCTAGACACACGTGTACTCTGAGAGAAGCTTGTGATTTCTTGCCCTTTTGAAGGAATACCTGGGGGTTCCAGGGCATCATTGTCATAGTTACAAGGTCCCAGCTGGAGCCAGTGGGACTCTATAACTCTAACACTGCCTCTCCCAGGGTACGGGTTTGCAGCTTTCCCTGTTCAAACCCCGTGCAAGGCCTTCCCCATCCATATGGTTTCAGCGTGGTCCCCACAGGGGAGCCAGTTCTGTGTGTGATAGTTTTTGACTTGGATCATGTCCCTGTATTAAGGTCATCCCAGATTCAAAGGCTGTCCCCCCCCCGCACACACTTCCCCTGCATCCTTATTCCATACTTTCTCAGGAGCATTCCTCTCTGACAAGTGCCTTTCTGATTCATTACTGTGACTAGATCAGATATGATGGCTCTTACTCCTATTAGCCCAGAAAGTAGAGGACTAAGTCTGAATGAAATTCTTTCATTTGCTGGCAGCTTCCATTACCACTAAGTGCTGGCACCAACCTCTTGTAAATTTTAAATGGGAGCTTGTTTTCCATCTCTTGCATATGAGAAGTTCCTTTGATGTTTATAGATCCCAGTTAAGTCTTCAGGAAATGCATATACCCACCTGAAGTGCCCAGCTGGTGCATCGGATTCAGACCGGATTGCAGTGCTTAGGGCCAGGCTGTTTAAACCAAACCACACTGCTGCTCCTGTAAGGGGGCTGTAAGCTCTTTTCAGGCTCGTTCAAAAGAGGAGCTGCCTCAGGGAGGTCTTTTGCTGGTGTCAGACCCAAATGAACATGGGTTAACGTGCCCAAGTGCGGAGCTGAGTGCAGCGTGGTGCATCCCTTCTGGTTGCTCGGAGAAGCTCCCATAGCGCGAGGTACTCTGCAGCCAATGCAGCTTGCTGTTTGCAGGCTGAGCTGCCTCCATGGCCACTATTTAGTGTTATAGAAAAATGAATGTTTTACATTCACAGATGAAGACATTTTCAATAGCACTTGAAAAATTAAGTGTGAAATCATCCACATCTAAAGCAATCAGTCTCAGGGGCTGGATAGTGACTTCCCAGTTGGCAGTCGCAACTTGGTGTAAATAGATGACTTCCCAATCAGATCAGTTTCAGTAATTACTTTGATTAGGAACTGAAGGTCCTCTTCACTGCAGAAAACTTCTTTCACTGCACCTTGTGATCCCAGGAAAACACTTATCAGGACAATCTGGTGCAAACAAGTAATGAGTTGAGTGTCAGGTAATGAGTTGAGCATCACCACTGCCAGCCCCACCAGCTGTGTGATCCAATATTGGTCCTCCCTGCCTCAGTTTCCCTGCATGATTGGTCAGTATTTGTGGTGATACCATGGTCTGTGGATGAGGGGAGAGGATGGGCATCTGCTGGAGGACAGGCTGAATTCAGCAGCCGCATTGGGTTCTGCTGTATTGTGAAATGAGAAATCCACCTGCCCTTGGGGAAATGCTTGGGAGCTCAGCCCCTTCAGAGCACCATGCACCTGGCTAAGAAAGACCCTGAAGGGCAGCTGGCTAGCTGCTGAGTTCAGTGAGATGAGGGTGCTCAGCCCGCTGACAGGTGAGGATTGCTGAGGTGCATGTTGTAAGAGGATGGAAACTGAAGGGTGCCCAACCCCTGTGTGCAGTCGGAACTGCTTTCGGTTGGGTGAGGAGTCTGGTTAGAAGGCATAAAACACTTAAAGCTCCACCACTACAACGAGTATGAATTCCATGCTAGAAGTATAGCATTATGATGAAAGTGAGGTTAACTGAAGAAGCTGTTAACTCCACTGCCTCTGGAAAATAAGCTGTGCGTGCTTAAAGTAGCACAATGCTAAGAAGTGGATCCTGCTATTAATTGCCAACATACCAAGTGTAAGAAGGAGAAAAAAAACCTGACTGGAAGACGTTTGGATTGGAATTTACCTATAAATAAATTACTTCATTTTATATACACAAACACGCACAGTGGCAGCGCAGCAGGAGTGTCATTATCGGCAGAGTGAGGCTCAGGTGATACTGCAGGGCACGTTGGCATCCTTGAAGCCTCATATGCAAGGAAAGGAACCTGTCCTTGCTTAGGCTACATTTAGGAATAGCTAATGTAAGTTAATAAATGAACAGGAACTCCCATCAAATCAGAGCAGTTGTTGTAAGCTTCAGCTGCACTGATTTAGTATAAATCATAACTGTTTACTTGAGGCCATTCTAAACATGATTGCTTTGATTCACCCTGTATTTTAGAAGGTGCTAATTAGCAGAAGGCAGGTAATTCAATCTAAGGATTAGACTGTCCCACAAGGACTTCCCTGGCACAGCCACGCCAGCCTAGTTAGTGGTAAAACCCCTACAGAGAGGGGCTCCTTTTGGCAGCACGAGTTGCGCTTGTACTCACTGGGAAGCTTGCAACCCCAGCTGTGTGTGACTAGGGAAAACCAGTATTCCCCCTTTCTTTCACGTTTCTAGCAGGCAGCATTTGGTTTAGACACAGTCCAATGTAGATTTCCTCAGTCTGGATTGAGGTTCAGAGATAACTGCTTGATGCCTGGGGGCTGAAGGCACTGAGATAGGCAGTCTAATACAGGTGTATTTATTTCTTACCCCTGTGGTAGGATCCTCATTCACTGCAGTTTCCTCTAGGCTCATTCTTCTGTAGTTTACATCTCATAGCTGGTGTTTTTGAAGCATTCACTCTTTCAGGAAGGAGTGGGCTGGCTCTGAAGGTTCTGTGGTCTCCTTTGTCCTCAATTCATTTCCCAATGCCCTTTTCAGAAGAGATAACGCTACCTGACTTGCTTCTCTTTCCTCCCTTTCCCAGGCACTTCCCTCACTTTACTGTCCTGGGGGAGCTCATTCAGGTGCAGCAGGCTTCCTTTTATATGAAATAATGCCTTTGGGCTGTGGTGCGATGCCTGGTCACCTGAATCAAATCCATCATTGGGGGGAGGTAAATCCTGTAGGCAAGGGCTCAGCTTGTTCTCCTGAATGTGTGGCTGTGCTACAGTCCTGCATCTGTCTGTCTGTGCCTGAGAAATGATGAAGAGCATCTGTTAGCAGTTAAGGAATGAATTAAGAGTGTAAGAGCAAGTTAGTTATTAGTAGTTATATGGGCAGTGGTTGTATTTCTGTGTTTGCTAAAGAAAAGCTTAGCATGGACTGAAGCTTTAAGGTGTGGGTTTGGGTGAGGGGTGGGAAGTAGAGATAGGAGAAATATATGCAAGAATGTTAAAGGTGCTTTAACATTTAACTTGTGGGCTCTATGTAGCTAGATTTAAATGTAGGATGTTTGATTGAATTACCTAGCTCAATTTATTTGACACTTTAAACTCTCATCAAGACCAAGTAGTTGTAATTAAATCACTTTAAATACACTTGGGAATGCTTGTGTATTTCGCATATCAAGACAGAGCTGAGGAATATTAAAGAAGAAAACAAGAACCTCAATGGACACTTGATACTTTTAATACTTAAAGATACGAATTTAGAAGAAGCTTTTGAAGACTTCAGTGTAGCTGCAGTGATGCTCAAACAGCTGTGCTTACTAGATGTAGCGTTCCTTAATTTTGGGCTGCTGGGGACTAGAAAGCTTCCTAGCGTTCTTAAGAGAAAAGCCTTTGAAAGCTCAGTTGGAGAAAAGGGCTCTATAGATACAGATCAGGTGAAGAGGTGCCATGTTTAATTACCCTCTTGGATTTACTTGAAGATGATTCTCTTTTGATACATGATGGGTTTATTATGTATGTGGATAATGTTTGATAGCGTTCAGCCTCAGAGGTCCTGAGTCAGTTGACATAATAGGGCTCCAAGCCATCAAATAGTTAAAGGCTAGAAAATCACCGCTTGTCCTCCGTGGTCCACACTTGCAGCGTCAGGAAGTTTTTTCAAGCAGATTGCTCTTTGCTCTGTCTCCTCTTCATGTGTTTTCTGTTCCCTTTTAGCTCAGGCACTGCGAGGTTAGAGGCGTGCGTGTAGCTGTCCATGTGCCGTTTGCTGGACGTTTGGAAGCTCTGTGCCTCAGGTAGCTGATACTTTGTCAGCATCGTGGGGGAAAGGGATGGGCTTTGTTTGGTTGCTGAGTTAGCCCTATTTTTAAACTGAAGCAATCACTGATGGACCCGCTAGTGTTACATCAGCTTATTCAGTGTCCTCAGTCTTCATCTGTATTGTCAAGTACTATGGGTGTGGGAGGAACGGGCCCATAGGATGAGTGTGTTGGTGTTGAGAACCTGATGTCCATGTTGTTTGCATTTCTGGAGGTTTTAATGTGGTCTGGTCCTATGTCCTTCAGTGGTTGGTATGTATCTTCCAGCTCAGTTTCAGTCTGGGCACTCCAGGTGATATGCTGCTTTGTTACGGGCACCCAAGTACTGTAAAAGGGGATGATAAGAATTGTTTCAAAAGCCCCCACTAGATTCAAACTAAAGAATTGATGCAGATTTGTGTCAAAATCCACCTTGCTTAATGGGAAGGGAGAAGATGCCCTGCCACACCTAAAGTTTTAGCTTGTGTTAAACTCCTTGTGAAAGGAGAAGCACATGGCAGTAATGGAAGAAGGGATAAATCTGATGTGAAGAGGGTGTAAAAGAGGGCTAAAAGCCTTCAGTCAGCCATCCCAGGAGAGAAGCAGATCCCATGAATCTGTGCAGTTTCCTGAATGTCTGAGCAGATGCTTTTTCATCTGCTACTTGAGTTCATAGCTCAGCTCTGCTCTTCTCCCTGTGGATACATGGACACTCCTCATCGGGGGCTGCCCACAGGCTGATGAACTAATTTGGTTTGAGGTAGGTGCTTGTTACTAATCAGGATGGCCTTGGTTTGTCCTCCACGTTCAAAGTTTGAAAAACTACTTTCTGCATTATAACATAGCTGATGCTGAAAGGATGAGAATGATTCCCCACACACAGTTAATGTGCAGGTTTTGAAATGCGGATGGGAGTTTTGGCCCCTGTAGTGAACAGGGGCAAACGGTGTTAACCCTCTACATGAAGGGTGTGCTCAGCATTTTTCTTCAAACTGAGTTATTGTCACATCGCATCATCGATATCTCATTACTAAAATAGTCACAAGCTAAAATATTCCAGTTTGTTACATACTGTTTCTTGAACACAGAATTGGTGCGGTCTGTTGCATGGGCTCTTTTCCTTTGTGCTTCCAGCCCTCTCCTCTCCTGTAATATGCTCAGTACCCTGGCTGCGGTGATTTGGGTCCCTCCTGCAGTGCCTGCACTGGCTTAGCTGGTGGCTGTGCTGGGAAGGGGGTGCGTGCTTGTTCCCCCACTGCCCAGGCTCCGCTGGGAGCTAGCCCTTCCTTTGGAGGTAGGCTAGGAAGTGTAGCCAGAGGGGATGTGGGGAAGGGCTGGGCTGGGGCCCTTTGTTGCTTATTGGAGGTGTTAAAAGGGTCTGAACTACCTACAGTGCTTCTGACTTCCCTTGAGCTTGGAGGAATTTAGTAGTTTGAGATTTCCCTCCTGTGAAGTTGGTCGGTGTTGGTCAGTGTGTTCCGTGTTTCCCAGGGGAGGACCTGCACACACTTATGGACAGTGCTGTTGTCTAAGCCTTATTTTCTCTAGAAACAAGGCTGTAAAAAATCAAGTGTCACAGAAAAAGCTTGTTCATGTTAATGCTGAAGAATGCAGCCCATCAAAGTGCACAATAAGCAAATGAAACCCATGACATAAAATACTGTTGCTTAAAAAATCTGTGATGGATGGTCTTGGTTAAAATAACGTCCTGGAAAAGGAAAACCTGAAACCTGAGTAGCTTCAGTGATCGCATCAGCACAAGCCCAGCCTCCTGCTGATAGTGGAGCAGATGAGGCTGTGCTTCCAAAGCAGCCTGGAGCACTCAGGGCTGCTGCAGTCCCACTGACCAGTCAGTGGCACAGCCCAGGATGTGCTTCTTGGCCTGGAGAGCACACAGTGACACACAGGTTGTATCCTCCTGGTGAAGCTCTAACGCGGGGGACCTCTGCCCTGCTCTCTCCTGTGTATTGCTGTGAGCTGCTCTGAGCCCTGTGCCAGCGATGCCATCTGACTGTGCCAGAGAGCTGAGCACTGAGCGGTTGTGTTAAGTTCTGCAGATACACACAGGAGGCTGTGGTACAGCGCTTCACCCCCATGCCTTGGGCTGGCGGGTTCACTACTGTCGCTGTCCTTCCTCCTGCCAGGAGTTGTATGGTTTTATTCCACCCTTTGTTCCTGTGCTGGAACATTGCAGTTTACTAGGCTGGCCTAAAAATATGGCTAAATGGAGGGTTCCTGCACTCCAGCACGACCTCGGGCAGGGTGCAAGCTTATGGTGGTGGTTAGATGGGCTTGGGCTGTGCCAGAGCTGCAGCCTGACAGCAGCAAACCCCGCCACGGGGTGAGAGCTGAGCGGGGACAGGAGCTGAGCCCCCTGTGCCATGCTCAGTGCCAACTCCTGTCTCAGCAGCGCTCTGAAAGGCAGCAAAGTCCGTGCAGGAATGGACAGCTGGCTCCTTGAACTGCCTTTCCCTTCCTTCTCACTGGCCACAGTGCACAGGGTGAAAGTACCCACTGCACTGGAGGGATGTGGAGGAGGGAGGGCTCCATTCCTGCTGGTTTCATTCAAACACTTCTAAGGATCAAAAATACTTTGCCATGAGTTTGCTAAATGGTTTTTTCAGTGCTTCTGATGACAAGTGCTGGGTGTATCATCGCATCTGGCGTGTGGCACATGGGTGACAGCTAACTTGCTTCCAAGTATTTGCTATTTAAGTTATATTAGCTCTCCTCAGTATCTGGAAAATTCGCCCACATTAGTGTAACTGCTTTGGAATGGGATGAATGAACTGCTGCCAAACAGACGGGCATCGCTCTGGAGCGTGGTGGGGCCCTCATGTTGTGTGGGATCTCCAATGGAGAGGGCAGGTGTCCTCCTCATACCAGGGAATGGTTGGGAGAAAAATCCCTCAGCTGCAGAGGGTCATGGATGGTACCAGCACTTCCAGTTCTTGCACATTTCTCTGCTTTGAAACCTATGGATGCAGATTATGGGTCGAGTGGGGAGATGGAGTCTTCAGCCACCTCTGGTCCATTCGGGTTTACTAGTGTGGCAGATGCATGCCTGTTTTCTCTTAAGGATGTAAACCCGCACCACAGGGCATTGCTGACAGTCACATCGATAGTTCTGTAGCCCCCAGCTTTTCCTCAGACACAGCTTTCCGATGGAAGGCATGAGGCAAACTGTCCTCTTGCTCAACAGAGCAGTTCCCTGTTTGTTTCCAGAGCCGTATCTGCTGCTTTACAGCCATAAAGTTGTTATTTCATTACACCTCAGGCATTTCAAAGTGGCAGAGATATGTTAGACCAAAATGGAAACAATTACCTTGGGAAATAAGTAAGTGACATTCAGGGTAGCATCAAAGAATGGGAGATTATAGCGTGGATGCAGATCTGTTCTGGGTGCAGGACTTCTGCTGCTGGCAGTAGCTTGTGCTTATTACGCGCTTTGTAGTATTGGCTTATTGGCCAGGAACTTCCCATGACTTCCCCCTGAGTAGCCACAGAGGTTTGGGGTTTTTTCTTGTGGATTTTTCACCCAAAATATAATAGGGTTAAAAAATAATGAAAGAAAGTAAGATGTGTAAAATAGCCCCATTGGGATGGGATCACACAGGTCCCCAGTTCAGTTCCTTTTTGAAACAGAATGCGATTCAAGTTGCTGATGTCTCAATATTGTGTTTTTAAGGTTGTATGTAAAAACATATCATCACCCACTGGTAAAGCTCTTAAAACCTGAGCACTTGTATTCATATCAGTTTTAACTTGTGGACATGTGCAAAAGAGCACATTGACCTCAGGGACTGCAGTTTGTACGAATGAGGTTCTCCATGTGAGAAACGGGCCAGAAAGGGCAGTGACAGTGTCAGGGTTAAAGCAGCACGTTAACAGGAAAGGGCGAGTTTCAAACCTGTGCGGCGGGGGCTGATGCCTGGCATGGCATTTCCCTGGTTTTAACAACAGAGTTGGATGATTTTTGTGTTTTAAATCAGGAAAGGCAGGGGTGAGGGGAGCACGGCAGCAGCCGCTGGCAAGGCAGAGAGCATGGCGTAGGCTATTTGTAAAGGTTCTGAAGCTGCAGCGTGCACCAAGGAAGACTTTTCCAGGGCAGTAAGAATGGTATTATCATTTAAAGAGTTTATAATCTAAACCCTCTGCTATTTCTAAGGCCAAAGGAGCAGCCAAAAGCCTTATCTAGCCTTTAAAAGATAGCAACCTGACAGAGTCCTGCAGGATATGTGATTGTGGATCTGATCCCACAGGGAGATGAAGGTGAAGCCCAGCAAGATTAGGGTTTCTGGAGCAGTTAAGCAAAATGCGGCTCTCTTCTCAGTGTGGACCTTGCAGAAATTACTAGCTTCCCTTAACAAACACAGCAGTTACTCTGTGGCTTCCACAGTCCAACACAGACTTAGTGGGGCTTGTTACTATTCTTGAGTGGTTTAGTTGGGTTTTTCTCAATTAGAAAGAGAACTGGTGCGGAGTAGCAATTGAACATAATCAAACCCTGTAAGTCATTAGGATTTGTCTGTGGTCAGCCAGCATCCTGGAAGGTCTGTTCAGGAAGTGTTTGGTGACCTGGCTCTACCACGGCTTGTAAGAGGGAGATGGCTTCCAAAAATAGGCTTGCTCAGTGCCTGCAGCATGGATTAAGTGTCCGAAGCGGCCGATGTGCCTTGTGCCTGGGGACAGCTGCTCCGGCCCAGCCGGGGATCACTGCTGGTTCTGGGGGGATTTGTTACCCTCTGGGCTGAAACTTGGGTGCTGCAAACTCCCATCTCAAACCATGGCAGCTACTGGTGGGTACCAGTATCTGCTGGTGACTAACGTCAAATTCTTGCCTCTGCAACGTCACTGGTTGTAAATAGGATCTGTCTTCAGCAGCAGGTTTTGGGGTTCTGCTCAGACATTAACCCTCCTACAGCTAACCCAGCTCTCCATTTCTCTTGCTTGGTTCATAGTCAGGCCCAAAGCAAAAAGACTGAATTACTTACAAGCTGCAAAGAGAAAAATATCCTGGCCAAGAGGGAATAAACTTCGGGTTCCAAATGTGTACAGTGTATTCAAAACAAAGCCTCGCCAGCAAAGCAGTGGTGCCTAGAAATATGGCTGCTGGGGTAGAAAGTGAAGGACCAGAAAGGCTTTCTCCTGTTAAGGCCAGTTATAAAAAGCCTCCTTCGTTGTTTGGCAAAGCCTTTCTTAGAAAGTGCGTCTTTAGGGGAGGTGCTTGAGCCCTGGGAGAGCAGAGCGATGGGTGCGAGTCCCTCAGGAGCAGGGGTTCACTGCCAGGGGCTTTGAGCATGGTTCTATTTTGGATTGGAATGACTGTAACCTGAAGGATGGGGAGGAGAAGAGAAGGTGCTTTCCATGGAAGATGGAGAGTGAGAGGTGCGGGTTGCATTGCATCTTCCATAGTTGTAATTGCCAGCTACTGTTTTGAGGGACCATGTGCTTTCTTTATGCATGCATCCAGATTTCGTAGCCAAGCAGCACCAGCTGAAGAGCACATACTGTGTTTGGCTGTTGCTAGAAATTGTTGTCTTTTTATTTTGCCCTTACCTGCGCTGTCCTGCAGACTTCCTCCAATCATGGTTTCCTGGTTAGTAGATGTCTCTGTAGGAGACAGCTGCAGACAAACACACTTCAAGATCTGAGAAGTGACCAGTAATACAGTGCGTTGTAAAAACCAAAGTACATCAGCTGGAGTAGCATGAAAAGGCTGAAATTTTCCAGGGAAGGAGAATAAGTTGGTTAAAGTAAGGCCAAGAGTGTTTGAGGGAGGAAAGTCTCAGTCTCTGAACTAACAACAAGCATTTCCTTGAAGTCTGTGAAGTGCTTTGGGGCCTGTCTGGATGAAAGGCTTTATCTGTAAGTCATTTTCCTTGGCTTTGTTGTGAGTCCAGGCAGGTATCTCCTCACACCAGGGTTATCAGTTGTCCTGTATTTCTCCCTGCCCACCAGGCAAAGGCTTACCAACTTCTTGTCCATTTTCCATGGTGCCTCAGGCTTCTGTGTACACTAGCATGAGATCTTGTGTTTCTTGAAAGCATCACCAGTGTGAATGGACTTGAGCCAGCTCCGTGAGCACATCGTCTTGTTGGGATGTTTCTTCATACTTGAAATCTGGGTCACGCCACAGTAAGGAAATGCACTGATGAAACGTGACTGGCATTATTTGTTTGAAAGGAAGCGGAAGGAATAGTTGGGTTTGGCTCTTCTTTCTGTGGATCTGTCTGCTGCGATCCAGCTTGTGTGTCCTGAAATCCTGGGAGAAGTGAGCACAGTTTCTCAGCAGTGAGGTCTGCATTACCTGAGCTGGTTGATGGTGTGATGCTGAACCTGCCAATGGTACCTCACAAATTCAAAGGCAGGCATCAGTTGTCACTGATGCTGTTAGATGTGGGGATGATTCCCAGCTTTGTGTGTGTTTGGCACATCTCCACCTCTCTCTACAGCATATACAGCACTTGTTGACAATCAAAAAAAGGGACAAATTTGACTGCCTTCTTGGCTTTGTGTAAGAAACGTTTCAAGAAATGCTGTGGAAGCGATGCAGGAAGAGCACTGTGGTGGTCAATGGGATGAAATCCACAGCATTTTTCAGCATGCTTTGTTTTGCAGTGTCAAGTTTTCACACTCGCTGGTCATCAGCCCCATGATGGCAAAAGCTGATATATGGGCACAGGGACCCTGAGGGAAGAGAGCCTTATGCCACGTAGTTCCATCACTTGGGAAGGAGGTGTGCTGTGGCAGCAGGAAAGCATACTCTGTCAACCCAAGCCACGTCCACAAGGGGAGGTTAATGTCATCTGTAGCAGCAGAAGCTCTCTTGTTGAGGGTCCCAGCAGAGCTGATGCAATAGGATTGGAGAATCAGCCAGGTTGGAAAAGACCTTTCCCCAGCGCTGCCGAGGCCACCACTGACTCATGGCACCGAGGGCCTCATCTCCACTGTGTGTGGACACTTGCAGGGATGGTGACTGCAGCCCTGCCCTGGGCAGCCTGTTCCAATGCTGAGCACCCTGTGGAGAAAGAATTGCTCCTCAGCTCCATCTAAACCTGCCCTGGTGCAGCTTGAAGCCATTTCCTCTTGTCCTACAAGTTCCAGCCTTTCCTCTTCTATTTACCTTACCCCTCAGGAGAAGCTCAGAGTCCATCCCAGCACCACGGGGGGTGCTGGGTGAGTGCCCAAGCTCTCTCCAGCTCTCGATATCCCTTTTGGTGGTGCTGGGGAACTTGGGACCTTCTCCAAGGTCCAAGGAGGGTTTGTAGCCTCTGATCTGCCTGGGAGAGGGCTGAGCATTGCAGTGTGAGAGAAACTGGTGAGAGAGACCAACAAATGCACCCTTTCCATCCAATGTTCCAATGTATCAGGAAGTCTTAAACCCTGTAATTAGATGTGCCTCACCTCATTTTCCTTTAGCGATTTTGAGAAAAGCAGGTAAAGCAGTAGTACTGCGTGTGGTGGGATAGTTCCCCAGGAGAAAAGCTCATGGAGGCATGCTCTTAGGGAAGTGAGTCATTCACAGGAACATCTCTCCTGTAGGTACACTGTTCCTGTGCCATGGAGTAGCAGCAGTGCTTACAGAGCGATGCAACCGACAGCGTGAGGTGTGGGGATGCAGGAAAATGGGGATTTACTGCAGCTGTAGCTCCTCTGCTGCAGCATTTTAACGGCTCCTCCTTTCCTTATTTTCCTCTCTCACGCATTGTTCAGTAAGAGTTCCATTTAGTGCCTCTTTGCTGTGTATTTCTCTTTCGAAGAATGGGGGGTTTCTTTCCCCCCACTCTCTGGGTTTACTGAAACTGTAGAAGGAATTCGAGAAAGAAGGGGGTTTGAGAGTGTATCATATGTAGAGCAGAAACATCACTCGAGTCTTTAAATGTTCAGTGTATTTGCTGCTCATGTATTTAGTTGGCTTCAGGTTCATGGTGGTGTGGTAATAGTTCAGTGTCAACTTTTCTCAATGAGGAGGAATTAGAGGACTGCACAGGAGGAGAATTTTGAGCTGCAAGCTCCCGAAAGAGGACCTGTTGAAGGAGACCTGAAGAGCAGAAATGATGTGGGGTACTTTGGTGTGACCCCCCCCATGCACTGACTGCTGGGCTGTTGTTCCAGTGCAGGACTCAAGCACAGCCCTGTGGGGTGGCTGTGCAGTCTGCGGTCACACAGCCCTTCAGGGGCTCACACTGATGGCATGAGCAGCGAGACCCATCCTGAGCGAGCCCAGGGCAGGAAGTCACCTGCGTGTTTGGACTGCTTTGAGTGAGAGCACGTGAAGTGGCTTAGTCTGCATTGTGCTGCTTTCAGGAAAGAAACAAGGTTGAAAGTCAAAACCCATCCATGCCAAAGGTCTCGGGCATCGGGAAAGCAAACTTCAGTCACTGAGAGGATTGTAGGGAACTGTTGCTGAGTCCATTAGAGATATTTATAACCCCAGGCTTGATATCCATGGTGCGAAATAACCAAAGAACTCTGGCCGCAGTGTGCAGATGAGTTGAATGGTTCCTTGCTGGATGAATACATACTCACCATTGACAGACATTGCATTGGTTCATCTTGTGCCTGCCTGATAGTTCTTTCAGTTCGAGCAAAATCAGGCAACTTGCGGTATGGTTTGGAGCAATAGTTTCATCCTCGCTCTGGAATGTCACTGGTGTCAGTCGTCTTTCGGTGTCTTACACATTCCCCTTACGTGTTCGGCCTGCTGTTTCACACCGTCATGTTGCAGGGTGTTTTCCAGGTTTTCAAAATGTATAAGTAACATTTTAGTGAATGTACTTCTTTGAAAATACGAAATCCCACTGTATTTTAGTATCATTTACCTAATTGCCCATGGGAAGCAGTTGTTCATGCCCAATCAAAAACTTGGATTAATTCAGTGCAGCTCTCTTCCCACCTGACAGAGGTTTATGAAGTAGATGAATAAGAATTAAGACTCTCACTTGTGTACCCGTTTATATATTCAACATCTATTTTAGGGATGCGAAATCTCTCTGACTGCTCCTGTTGTGTGTAACACACCCTTTGCAGACTGCTCCTAGCACAGGGGACTCGCTGACTGTAGTTTCTGCAGTTGGAGTAGCTTGAGACCATGGCTGATGAATTAAAACTTCACCTGGCAGCACTTTGTGAAGCAGCAAAGTGGAGGTGCAGGTTCTGATAGCGGGCAGGGTTAGTTCGCCTCTTGCCATAGGAATGACTCTTTATTTTCTTGGTGAAAGGAGCGGGGACAGGAAATTGGACTGAAATCTCTGGGATTATTTTCATTACTCCTCTGCGTCACTTTCCTCCACGCTCAGAGGATCCTTTTAAACAAAGTGCAAATGTTATTGCAAATATTAATAACGAAAAGATGCTCTCATGGACTTGGGAGTTTTAATGCTTCTGTTACTGGAGGACACAAGGTTGTGAGAGGCAGTTTTTATCAATGTAGACTGTGGTTTCCTGTTGTCTTCCCTTGAACCTCACATGCAAGTCCACTTCCACTGTAGCTTCGCCATTTAGGAATCGTGACTTTCCCTTTCTTGGCTGAGAACACTTGTTGTATGATCTGCTGATGGGAAGTGCTGGACGTGTGCCTCTGAAAACTGAAATCCCATGTTTGCGGGCAGTCAAATATTGTATGTAACTGAAGTACTTCCCTCTTGACAATGCCACTTGAGCAGTTCTGCTGAGGCTTCCAGCAGTGGTGTCAGTAGTTATTGTAGTCCTCATTAGCTGTGAACAGCTTTTGAAAGCTGTTATCCCAGTGTATCTGTGTCTGAATCATTCCAGTGCCACCGTTGCCTTTTCCTAAGCAGAATAGCTGTTGTGACATCGCTGGTATTTTAAGCGTTACAGACTATTTGTTCTGTCTCTTCAGCAAGAAGATGCTTGCTAAATGAACTTCAGCAAAGCAAATACCCATTCCCATCAGGACGAGCATATGCCTTCCTTTTAAAAAATGCTTTTTGCCATGAGTTCAGCTGGGAAACGCCTGGTAGTGGCTTTCCAGTGTTTCTGTGCAGCACAGCTCGCATGGATTTCGTACTGCTGCTTTTTTCCTGCTCCTGATCCCGTCTGTGTGTAATTTTAAGCACAGGAGTAGCCCCGTTCAAATCGACCTGAGTGTGAGCTTCCGTCAGCTGGAGAAGTGTCCCTCGGTCCAGAAGAGCAGTTATATTTGGCTGTGCCAGCAGCCCGGTTAAAGGTTAGAGATAAATGGGACACTTTCCCTGGAATGGTCCTTTACTCAGCTTTAATAACTGTCACGCTCGCGCAAGTTTTGCTGCGGTTGGATCTTATCCCCAGATAGAGTTGTGTTGCAGATCAATTGTGGGTTCTGTTGCTGGGCTGCTATACCCTCACCAAGCTGAATGCACGGTCTTATTTGATTTCTTCTTCTGTGAACACTTGACATGAATATAGATTTATGCCTCAGCTGAAATTTAATGTGGAGACTTAAAATGAAGTATTATGAGGAGCACAGTGCGGGAAAGGGCTGCCTAGGTCATTGGGTCTGGTCACTTGATGCTGAAGACGCCAGGTACCCTACAGTCCTCATCTTAAAAGCAGGTAGAGTTTCTGTTCCTACTGCTTGGATTGGAGGGTTATGCAAAACCCTCATTGATCTAATGGTTAGATGTATCCACAGCCAGATTATACTCATTTGTTCTTCTGCCAGTGTTATGCTTTAACTTAAATAGCTCTTCTCTTTGATTTAAATTAAGCCATCTACATGATGTAAAAGCTTAGTGCATCAGAACACTGTCAGTGTTATATAATGTTTTGAATTCATGATCTGGAGCTCAGTTCTTTTCTTCAATGACTAAAGTATTCCTGCTGGTTTTTCCTTTTATAGCTTTACATGTGGTACACAGGAAAATGAGGCTGAGAACGCGGAAAGCTTCTCAGCAGTCGAATCAGATCCACATGCCACGTGCTTTGAGGGCAAAGAGGAAACACTCGGAGGTGGAGGAGAGCTTACCTGTCAGCGGAGGCAGGCCCGCCAAGAATGACACCGGCCTGCTGTCGTCCATCAAGAAGTTCATCAAAGGAAGCACACCCAAGGTATGTACCGGTGGCTGCCGCTTGTGCTGCTTCACTGGGTCACCTTCAGCTAAATTTGATTTAAAATGTTTCCATAAGGAATGACTCTCAGTGTGGTGGAAGCAAAAGTTACTTGTCAAGAACTACAAGAGAGCAAGCCCCTGTGATAGTTGTAACAGGTATCAAACAAGCCAAAGCAGCCCTGCAAAGCCTACAGGAGTCAGTGGTAGGTGTGTTCAGGACAGCTCAGGAAGGCCCAGGATTTACCACCGAGATACTGCTTTGTGAAAGTGTTGACAGATAAATTCAGTAGATTAAGTTCTGTTTGAAGCATTCCACAAACTTGGGAATTACCAGAATTAGCAACGAAGAGAAGCAAGTCTGTAAGCATGAAGTAGCTCTGTGTTTTAGCAGTTTGATTCACAGTTGTTTAGGAGTTCCTCAGTCAATAAAGGTCAAACCGCACAAGTTCAGCTATCCTGACATTGCTGTGACTACTCAGTGTATTACTACAGTGAATGCTGCCCTCTCAGTGGGTCAAACCCAAACACTGTCAGGGCTAAAGCACTGCATCTCTGCTGTCTTCATCCAGAAACCCCAACCTTACTCATTTTCACATGTTAGAACCTGTTGCATGTATGTTTGAGGGTGAAATTTTTACCGACACGCACGTGTAACTTTGATGTGCTGAATGTAACCTTGCAATTGCTTCAGAAACCTTCAAAATCCTGGGGTTTTCCTGCAAAGGGAGGCCAGTTGAAAAAGGAAATTGGATTTGGCCGCAGCAGCCCAACTATTGCCATTATGTAGCTGTAAATTGTAAAGAACAGTTGCGAAGTCCAAACTGAATTAAAATGTATCTCAAAGTAACTAGAGGATAACCAAAAATGCAGGTCAGACCTATTGAAGTATCTTCTGGGTTTTGAACCCAGTGTTGAACCTATAACTTTGTAACAAGCTGAAGTTGAAATAACTTCGAGCAAAGTAACAGTGTCTTCTTACCTTGTAAAATGAGAGTGAAAGTTAATGGTTCATGGCATGTGTTAAGTACCCTAGAAACACCGAGGTGCGGGCAAAGGAGCGCTGCAGTGAGAAGGAATGGTTAAATCACTTCCATCTTGGTTTTCATTAAGGCAGGACAATTAATCTCTTCTGCATTCACCATCGATAATGTAGCTCAGCAGTGCAACAGTTTGGCTGCAAAACCGCTGCAACAAATGCTGAAATCTAAGCCAAACATTTTAGGCTGGAATTTTAAGATAAGGGAAGAATGTCTGCTTTTCCTTTCCTTTGTCTCTGGGAGGTTGGGTTCACTTTCTCTCTCCCCCACTTCTCTTCCTCTCCCAAAGCTTTGGCTTACATTTCGTCCTTTATTTCCTTGACAGGTTTTTTTCATACAAAGTGTCCATGTTTCCCTCTATCTCCTTTCATGTCCTCTCCTAGTGGGACTTGGAGTGGTTCCAGTGGCTTAGCATGGCATGATATTGATAGTGCCGGGCTATCTTCCAGAGTGCTAATGACTTAACCAAGTAGTCTGGAGGCTGCCATGGAAACGTTATAACTCTTTGCGATAGTGCATGGGTATGACTCGCAGAGTGGCTCCTTTCTGGGTGTGCACTGAGGGGATGTGGGTTTGCAGCAATGAATGTCTTTGGAACAAGTATGTTGTGGTCATAGTCACAGGTCATTAACTGGTATGGTAAAGATATCTTGTTGGAAATACTCCTCAAACAAACAGACCCTGCAAAAGCCTCAAGCGACTTAAGTTGGAGAAACCAGAGACTAACACATGGCTCTGAGTGTGGATGGTGACAGGTCTGGTCTTGAGGTCCTTTACTAACACACAGCCCACTGGCAAGTTGGCAATAGCATGGAGAGCACAACAGTGTTTGTCATTTCCAAAATGTCAGATCTGATACACCAATAGGTGGGTGCCTGTGGGGAGTACTAAGAACATTCCTGAATGTTAACACTGGAGATGCTGTAGAGGTTCCTCTAAACTTGTCTGGTTTGGGGCTGTAGCACCAGCACTGTCAGACATTGCACTGACTTGGAACATGTCATACTTCAGACTCAGTGTAGCCCATTTCCTGCTACACACGGGGTTTCTGAAAGCAGCCTAATGGCAAACAAGGTGTTTGTGTTGGTGTGATATCACTATGTTTGTTATGGCACAGCTGTGATCTTATTGGGTTACACTGAGTTGAATAGATCATAGAATTCAAATAGATTATTCTATAAGTACATGAAAGCGGTATATTTAATCCTATATCTGTCCAATTAATTTTTCAGTGTATTAAACAAGTAGCACAATAACATCATCTCTGGGCTCACCATTGAATTCTACTAACCAGTACAACACAGGCAGAGCAGTGGGAGCTCTCTGACCACGTTGTGACAGCTCCTCTTCTGGAGCATGAGGGGCCTCGTGCATCAGTGAGCTCTTCCTGCCTCTGCTGGTACCTGCTGCCAGTGTAATTGTTGGAGTGTTTCTACACTTGTGTTCCATAAAGCAGAACAAGAGTACGACTCATTTCATGAGGGCCAATTGATAGCTTTTACAAGTTAATTTCCCTTATTTTCCCCAGCGTTGAACTTTTGCTCAGGTGTCCTTGAAGCTGAGCTGCCATCCTGTTCTCACATCAGGTCAGGGAGACGTGTATCAGCACACTTCCATGTGCGTTAGTATTTGTCTCAGCCACTGCACACTTCACATGGGCTTTAGATTAAGTTTTCTACAAGATCCAGTGAGGTGTTTTGGAGCACACAAAACCTTTTTCTCTTTCCTTTTTAAGCTGTGAAGCTGCAGCTCCAGGAGGGTACTGCTGTAACTCCGAAATGGAAATGTTCATTAACTTCAGTGTGGTCTGTGCCCTTATTTATCTTGATCTATAGTTCATTTTGCATTGTCTCACAGCTTGCACTTCAGTGTCCTCTATATGGTTCTGCTTTAGATTTCAGATTGCCATTTTATTAAGCTGTAGTAGGTGCTTGGGGGGCAAAAGGGGACGAAACCCATCTTAGAATCATGGAATAAACTCCTAGAATGGTTTGGGTCTCAGACATGTGTGCCTATACATGTACTCATGTACAGAAAATGGGCAAAAATGTTTGGTCTGTATCACTCTTTCAAGTGCCACAGGGAAGAACAGCCATTTACGTAAAGGTAAGAAGACTCACTGGGCCATAGCCCTTGTCCCCAGTGTTTTTACCAGCTGAGTTTTGCCATTGGATAGGGATTGAATAGCTGCAGGTTCTGTCCATGTATACAATGGAGGAACCCCCTTTGTGTAGGGAGCGTGGTGGAGGCTTCACATGGGCTGTTGTAAACTTTACTTCCTGGATGTTTCACAGGCAGAGAAGTCAAGTTCCATGTCATTTTAGCTGCCTTGTACCTGCAGCTCCCAAGCTGCCCAGCACTTGGGTATCTATATGCAGGCTGTCCAGACAGATTGAACTTAAAGACAGTTTTTCTACTGCAGAAGTTACAGGTTTTCTTTCCTGATATTTTGCTACTTACCTTGAGCTGTGTCTGTTTAAAGGAGTTTAGATGTCCAGCTGGCCAGATACGTGTTGCATGTTGTGGGTCTGGAAGTGCAACAATAAATGGATCTTTTGTGAAACTTTCTGTAGCAGCTGACATTTTCTGGTAGTATTCACTGAAGAAAAGAGGCGCTATTCAGTGTGTTCCTTTTCTGCTTCCTTTTCTATTTTAAGGAAGAAAGAGAAAATCCTGCAAAAAGAAGTAGGATCGAGCGGGACATCGATAACAACTTGATCACATCCACACCTCAAACAGGAGAAAAGCCTAACAAACAGATCTCTCGAGTGCGACGGAAAAGTCAGATGAATGGAGGTTTGTGAATGCTCTACTCCTGTGTTGTTGCAGTAGTTGTGCAGGCGGCTCAGAGACCTGTTGCCGGGAAGTAAATAACTTCCCTTTATTCCAGGCTCAGGGCTGTGTCTCGGAGCTCAGCCCTGAGATGACGATTTGTGGTTTGAGGATGTACTTTGCTACACACGCACATTTGTGGAAAACCTTCACTGTTGTGTTGGTTTGCAATGTGCGGATTTATTCTGTGTCCTTTGTTATCTGTGATAACAATTAAGAAAGTATTTCACTTCATAACTGTGCTTTGTGTGCGTATGTGGGAAACTTTAATTATAGGGAAGCTTAGAGGTTCCAGGCACTGGAGTTCACTGACACTTTCTCTTGCCTCCATCTAGTGGAACCCCACTGATACTGTCAGCTGTGTGCTGGGAAGGGTGCACAGCAGCTTGAAGCGTCTTCCATTATCAAGCTCATTTACAGGATTTAAACTTCAACTGTTTGTTAACATGTGGCATGATTTCTATAAATGAGTGCTTCCTAATTTGGAGTGCTGAGATGGTGCTGTTTTTATCTTGAGACTGAGTGGCTGCTGCTTTGTTGTTGTTGTTGCCTAAGTTGAACTGTGAACAAGAGGGATCTTTCCTCTACTGAAAATGATAATGATTAAAGGGAGGATGTGTGAAAACCAGAAGGTGGTACTGTACCTCATGAGTTTTCTTTTACAGAAGTTGGAAGTTACGAAATGACAAACCAACATGTAAAGCAAAATGGGAAACTAGAAGATAATCCTGCCACCGGCAGCCCCCCCCGAACCACGTTACTGGGAACCATATTTTCTCCGGTTTTCAATTTTTTTTCACCAGCAAATAAAAATGGTGAGTGTTATCTGGAAAGCAAATCGTGTTAAAGCTCAGAATGAGAGGGGGTTTTAAGAACAAGCTCTTTTGAGTGGCCGTATGCTTTACATGTGGATTTACAGACCAGAAGTTGCTACTGCCTGATAAAGGGCTCCTTAAGTGTTGGAAGGGTTGATAATGAATGAAAGAAGCAATAAGTTTATATGCTTCTTTCTGTTTCTTTTATAGCTGAAGTACCCCATGGTGTATCTTTCATTTAGAAATATATAATAATAATTGGTATTAAGTTTCTTGTCCCAAGCATAAGAAGCATTTGTCATGGCCTTCATTTTGGGTCTTTGTAACATGAGTCAGATGTGGTTATCTTCAATTATTCTGAAACTGTTTGTCTGTGTGGTCAATAATACCAGCATTCTGACGGGTAACTCAGCCACATAATGACTGTGAATGTACTGAAATCTTAATCCAGGAACATCAGGATCAGATTCTCCAGGACAAGCTGTTGAAGCTGAAGAGATAGTCAAACAGCTTGATATGGAACAGGTTGATGAGATTACCACAAGTACTGCAACATCAACCAACGGGGCAGCTTACACTAGCCAAGCAGTGCAGGTCAGGTCCACTGTCAACAATGGTTTGGAAGAGGTGGAGGAAACAAGTGACCGGGACCTGCCACCACTTACAGGTAAGAAACACGTGCTTGCCTTGCACTCACATGCGGGAGCTGTGTGTGATTTGTACTCTCAGGGAAACCCCAACGCCTGCATTCTCTAGGAATGGATATTTCACGTTTGCTTAGGGTGTGCAAGCAGTAGTAACAGTGATTTTTATTCTAATAGACACATCTGGTGTATGCACTTTTGTCAAAGCTTATCTACTATTCCCAGTATGGCTCAGTAGACTTCATAACACTTCCTCAGATGAAAACAAAGATTGCAGAATAAATACTGAAGCCCACCATTAGAAATGCACATCTGGGGCTTGCTGATCACAAAAGAGCAATTTGCAGCATTTTGATCTCTTACATTAGAACTTCCAGAGAAGTGAATTTAACCCCTGCATAGAGGGGCTGGTGTGGGATACATG
Organism: Psilopsiagon aymara; assembly: GCA_024733675.1. NCBI lineage: Eukaryota > Metazoa > Chordata > Aves > Psittaciformes > Psittacidae > Psilopsiagon > Psilopsiagon aymara. Next base: position 42,738 of record JANRGW010035981.1, read on the forward strand.
GGTCTGGTCCAGACCTTCTGGTCTAGTCTGTTGCTGTGTTTCCAGAGGGCCCCTCAGCTGTGGGAGCTGCTGGTGGAAGAGCTGTGCTACCCTCTTAGGCTGGCATGTGCACCCGGGGAGTTGCCATCACCAGAGGCTGTGTGGGGTCTCCCAGCTTGGCCAGGTTATGTGACATGAGAGGGCACTGGGCCCTCGGGTGGCTTCCCTGGGAGCTGCGCAAGCCATTTCTGAGGACACACCGGGACAGAGGGTGGGCTGCAGGGCGAGGTTTCCACTGCTGTCCGAGGCACTGGCGCACCAAGGGCGCACTGTCACTTCTGCAGACTGCACTAATAAGACCAGCTCTTGTGGTGTTTTGTTTTATTTTTTGGTTTGGTCATTTTCGTTGAATTTTAGCACCAGTATCTCCAGACAGTGGCTACTCATCAGCCCATGCAGAAGCTACCTATGAAGAAGACTGGGAAGTCTTTGATCCGTAAGTGCTGATGTTTGTACTGCAAATGCTCAGTTGGTGGGTTTGGGTGTTGGATTAAGGCATTCTTATTTAAGTTGGAAGATTTTTATATTATGAAAATGAATTCTGAAAGCTCTTAACTTCAAAAAATAAAGTGTGTATTGATGTGGGGTTTGTTCAATTTAAAATACCTCTTGGGCAGCCTTAAATATTTGAAATCTTAAGTTGGGCTTCAACATAATGCAATGGATAATGTCGATACATCTCTACAGCCAAATCTGTATCCTTCCCAGATATTATTTCATCAAACACGTTCCACCACTAACAGAAGAACAACTGAACAGGAAGCCAGCTCTTCCACTGAAAACAAGAAGCACACCAGAATTCTCCTTAGTTCTAGACTTGGTAAGTACCTTTATAACCACCTTCCAAAGCAGGGGCTCTGTGGCATTTCAGTCGTTTTGTTTGTTGCTGAAATTGGAAGTGTTTGCTTTCAACAAAAAGGCCTTGTCAGTGTTACACGATTTTCAGTTAAATATAGTTTGCATGGGGAAAAGATGATAGTGGCAAGAGCAGAAAGCTTGCTGTGCGGGCTGCGTGCTGAACATCCTGCCTGAAGAAAAGCATTACAACTCTTACTGTCTCAAACAAAGAGTTATCTGTCCCCATAAAGCTTTCCTAAATCCAGTGTGGGAAAACTGAGGTGGAACAACTGGGGAAATTCAGCCTCGTGTCTTGCATCAAGATTGATCAAGAACAAATCTCTTAATTCTCACAACATCTTTATTCTCAGAGGTCACAAATTGGTTTTTCAAATACCCGTAGGAAATATATTTGTCTTCATAATAATTTCTCTTCATCTCCCTGTTTTAAACATTGTTTCAGAGCGTGTTAATGATGGCAGGAACATTTGTTTGGTTTATTGTGCCCGGCATCACTTGGCACGTCCTCCAGTGGCCGTATAAACAGATAGGTTATTCACAATGATGGGTGCAGGTTTGACTGACAGGAGAGCCTTCAGAATTAAAGTACCTGCTCCTGTCTGTGCCCCCCGCCTCAGCTGTGATTTAAAAACCCTGCAAGGATCATGAAGCGTATCATTCATTCTGAGAGTTCTTTCAATCTTGACAGCACTTGCATAGAAGTATTTTCCAGACTAAACAGACCTACCTTCAAATGAGCATAAAACCCCAGAAAGTCGCTTCTATTTTTGATATTCCTTTCACAATGTTCTCTTTCCTTTATGCCATCTTTTCTTGTTTTAATAGGATGAAACATTGGTGCACTGTAGTCTAAATGAATTAGAAGATGCTGCACTCACTTTTCCAGTCCTTTTTCAAGATGTCATTTACCAGGTAATTCCTGTGCATGGAAAAAGATGGAGCTTTTATTTTGTTTAACACAGGAATTCTTGCTATGTGTATTTGTTGCCATCTTGTTTCAAGAGAGGTAAGAAACCGTCTAGCATTTAACAATCGTCAGGTTATAAATGTATCGGTTTTGGCAGATTGGATTGTCCTGGGTTAGAGATGCTGCAGGTGGAGGCAGGAACACCAACAGTTTAGCCATTCCCCAGGAGCAGCTCATCAACTGTTAACATTCCTCCCTTGGCAGGGAAAAGCAGTCCATATTGGCTGAGCCTTTCTCTCTGTAGAGAAGATATCTTCAACACCTGACATGCGTAGCTTCTCTCCAGTCATCGGACTTGTTGCACACTTTACCAATGCCACTTCTACCTCATTACTCCCTGGTGATGTACCCAATCTGCTGGGTGTTTAGTGTGATTTGACTGTCCTGTGGGGACTGCTAGGGTTCAGTTTTGTTCTGCCTCAGGAGATGGTTGCTGTGTGTGTCTTACGTTGCCCTACCCTAGAGGAACAAGTGGGAAGAAGGAACTGTCTTCCAGCAGCTACCAGAGATGCTGCACTGATCCAGGCTGTTGTTCTCAGGTCTTTGGTGGGATGTACCTGGGAGCAGCCACAGCTTCCCCACCATGTAGTTCACACGATATTGGACCCCACTGTAGTATCTTTGAAGAATGAGGCAGTCATCAGGCACCTTAAAAGGACACTTGTCCAGGTATTTTTCCTGATTCTAGAAGTGCTTTTCTTTGCTGTTGCTTATAAACCCCTTTGGAATCTGGAATCATCTTTAAAAATGGGTTTATCTTATCGCTTCATTGGTGATGGCCATGCACAGTTTCTTCCCAGGATGACCTTGAAAGGAGCCTTAGAAGTAGTTCTTTAGAGGCTTTTGTCACTTCTAACAGAATCAGGAAGACTAAAGCTTCAGTTTTTTCCTTCCTTCTCTTAGATCTCAGTATGATTCAAGTACTTTCTGTCTATAACTGGGTCTTTTAGTAACTGTGTGTTTATGCTTTTGCCTTTAGGAAATTGATGTCAATGGAGAGAGTGACTTACAATATTTCTAAAGCTTTATTCAGTGGCACTGTACACAAGCCTGTACAGCTTGTGACACAGTACAGCTACTGTGTGGGTCCTGGAGTTTTCTCTTTGCTCTCTCTGGAGTCCAGCCTCGATTTGCTGAGGAACAGTGGCTTCTTGCAGGTCTGAGAAAGTCAGCTTCTGTCTTCAAGCCCACTCTCGTGGTCACTATTTGCTTTTGCTGCTTTTTCGTCACACTAGGCACTGACAAACGTTCATCTCTTACTAGGTAACAGCTAATAGGCAAGATGAGGCTCTTAAGAATACAGTTAAGTTCATCTTTCACTAGGATTTAATATGCAAAATCCAAATAATCTTCTGTGATGAAAGTTGGAAAGGAGTTCGTTGTTTCATACCCTTGTTAGCAGTTTTACTCAGCGAATAGCTGTTTACCAGCTTATAAAACTTTCTCTTGCATATTTCTTTTGCTTATCAGTCTGACCAGCACCTCTGGAGCAGCCCTGTGCTGATTTCACATCTCTGCATTTCCTTTTGGCAGTAATTTCAGCTGGCAGCAGAGAAGCAGCCATTGAGCTGTCCAAACAAAGTGGAAGCCAGCAAGTTACTATATATAAAGGATTGCATAATATATCCCACTGAAAAAAACACGAGATGTGGAAGAGACATTGCTGAAGATGTTTTCCATTAGTACTAGGTACCACTTCCATGTTGGTTTTCCAGAAATATTGGACAGTTCTCTATTAATTCTTTTTAAGAAAGAGTAGAACAGCACTTCTTTTCCTGCTGAGCGTCTGCTCTTTCTCACATCAGGCCTGGTTAAGACTGCGAATGGGAGCCTGGGTTCATAGCGTTTCCATTTCCTTACCTAGCAGAAGGCATCAAGCCAGTGCTCTTGCAGCAAGAGTATGGCAAACCAGGTGCTTTCCTGAAAAGATGTTCCAGAGCTGGCCAGCCCAGGGTACTGCAACAATAAGAACCAGGCTATCTCGGGTTCTAGAAGGTCTCTTATGAGCTCCAGCTAAACTCTATTGGCCTGTGAGTCAAGCACAAGTTTCATGTCCAGGCACTTGGCTCTCTTGGTGCTTGTTTCAGTGATTGCAGGTGATGGTCTGGTTTTAAAGAAAGGTTCCTGAAAATAAGGGCTTGTTTGCTCCAAGTGGTTTCTCACAACTTCCCTGGAGTTATGCAGAAGAATTGAGCATGGAGCAGCGTTCTGCAGACTGGAAAATGGCATTACTGTGATTCCAGCGCCGACACACAGGGTTTGAGCCTTGGGTTGAGTCACGTAGCTGATTTCTATTGAAAAAAGCTAGCTGTGGGGTGGGCCCAGTTGGGCCTGCTTGGGTCAGGCTTCTGAGCCAAGGAATTTGTTCCGATTTTCTTCATTGAAAAGAAAAGAATCTCTAAATTAAGGCAGTGTTTAAGTTCTGGGCTCAGTAAAAACCCAGCTTTGCAAAGCAGAAGTTTTCTTAAACGCTGTTATCTGTTAAGCGCTGCCTTACGTCTGGCTGGAAAACAAAACCCAATGACAGTTCTTCAGCTGTAGACTTTAGACTTTGTGCTCTTTGCCTTACTTTACATAAGTAAGGTAAGCAGCTTACCTTCTGAAGCAGTTTATCTCGAGGTTTTGTTTCTGTTGCTGACTTCAAGTCCCAGGTAAAGATCGTCTCGTCCCTCTGTTCCGCTCCAGTGCTGCCTTCCCTGCTCCCTGCCTGTAGTCAAAAGGCAGGTCCTTTCTGTTCTTCACTGGAAGTGCATTGTTACTGATCTACCTCAGAATAATCCCCTTTGACCTTTCTGATCCTTGAAAGACATTCTGGAACTCCATAGATCAGCTGTAGTTATCGAATACAGGGTTGCAAGTGTTCCATCTCGCTGTCACCAATGACAGCTGAACTGCTTTACTTTGTTACTGCAGTAGAATAAAGCAAGCAATGCTTGGGAATTCTGGCTCTCCCTTCGAGTGACCCCCTCTCTGTTTCTTGGAAATAAAGAAGAGCTGTAAATCTTTGGATCTGGAGGCCAGGACTCATTGCTGTATCTTTGGCACATCCACCAAGAAATCTGGGCTTAGGCTGGGAAGACATTCTCTGCAGCTACCTGAAAGGAGGTTGTGGTGAGGTGGGGATTGGTCTCATCTTGATGTGGCACTTAGTGAATGGTTTAGTGGTTGATTTGGTAGCATTCACCCAGTGCTTGGACCTGACGATCGAAAGGTCTTTTCCAACCGAGTTGATTCTGTAACTTCATTTTAGTTCAGTACCGCCTCTAGAATTTCACTCCTGGCCATTGAAGAGCCACAGCTGGCTTCTCCCTAACCCCAGGGATTTTGACACCAAGTGGAACACACGTATCTTGTTCGGGTTTTCTAGCACAGGAAAGGAATACGTTTCCTTCCAGTTTCACCTTGAAAGAGCTCAAGTCCTGTGTGTTTTGAACAAGGAAGACACTGACCGTTCAGATCTTGCATGTTTAGATTTTGTTGAGATTGAAACCATGGGATGAGTTCATCGTTTGGGGGGAAGAAAAGTAACCAAGAAAACCTGCCACGGAGCTGTGAGGGGTCTTTGCATACGCATTGTGCATTTGTGAGTGTGAGTGGCTTTGAAGCAGGTGATAGAGTGTGTTGCTGTTGACAGACTTTCAGTCATTAAATCCAGGGCAAATTACTGTTAGGTTTCTGTTTTCAAAAGTAATCTCTCACATTTACTCATGGGAGTGAGGGATGTGTTTTGTTCCACTTTGGTTACTCAGTTCTTCTGCTTGGGTCAGAGTTCTGTGCCAGGTTGGTGTAGCTGGGGGTAGTGATGTCGTTGCCTTACACTGTGCCAGCGTCACAGGCCAGAGAAAACAGAGCAGTGAGCCTGTACCGAGGGCACTGTTAAATGAAGTGTGTGTCTGTGCAAGTGGTAATGAGAAATACAGGTTCTGACAGGAAAGTGGGCTTCCTGGATTCCTTGTTTGCATTCACACATCACCTTCTTAGAGAAAGATTGATCCTGAGATAGCAGCTGCATTAACATAGATGCACATTTATAACTGCCTGGCAGCAATCTCAACTAGAACATCCAACAACGGTCCTGCGGTTATCCAAGGACTAAAAAGCCAAACTAAAAACCAAGGCAGGAGGAGTGTGCAGCCCTGAGGAGCCCAAGCAGCCCTAATTGATCTCTGATCCAATGCAGAGGTTCTGAAAATCCATGTAACTGGCTGCTGTGACTGACACAATTCCATCCCGCTGTAAAAGGAGCAATAAAATACACAGAAAATGGGTTCATTTCCATCAGCAGCAGTTGAAGTACTGGCAGAGAGCTGAGCTGCCTGCTTTGGTTGCCAGGAGAGTTCGTAGGAGAGATGCTGAAGAGGCTGTTTCTGAGGTGACACCGGTGTGTCTTCCATAACGGGGGATAAGCTTTTTAGTTTGAAATCAAGCCCTTGAAGAAGATCTTCAAACCAAATACCGTCCTCTCTACCTCCTACCATTAGCAGCTGTTATCTGTGTGCAGGGAAAACATTAATGTCCTTTCTGTGCTGGCACACATCAGCCGGAAGCTGCTCTGGTGCTGCCCGGCTGGTGAAGCTCATTCGGGATGGCTACTCAAAGCAACCAGTTTCATTTTGGCTTTTTGTCCACCTTTTAGGTTTTAACTGAAGGTATTTCTAATTCCCCCACATGTTCCAGTGAGTTTGTTAAGCCTGATTTTGTCATCTGCTGCTTTCACTTAGAGCTGCCCGGGCTGCGAGCTAATGTCGTATTGGTTTAATTCAGTTACTGCTCTGCAGGAAGTCAGTGTTTGCTGTTTACCTTGTTCATAATACCCAGTTGGACCTTGTCTTTAGAAACTGGCACCTAGTGCAGGTGATAGCTGAGGTCTTTCGAATCTTCATTAAAGTCTATTTTTGCTGCAGGTTTATGTCCGATTAAGGCCATTCTTCCGAGAATTCCTGGAACGTATGTCTCAGATTTATGAGGTAAAACCCATCAGACACTACCTCTGAATTTCATTGTCCAGTTATCTTCACGTACTTATACCCAAAGTGATTACTTTTCCCTCTTGACTCCACAGATCATTCTTTTTACCGCTTCTAAGAAGGTGTACGCAGACAAGTTATTGAACATACTAGACCCTAAAAAGCAACTGGTCAGGTAAACCCAGAGAACTGCATGTACCTGGCGTCTGTAAGCAAACAAAGTGCTGCTTCCCCTCCAGTGTGCTGGAGCACGTGCTGATGGCGTGTGTCTCACTGAACCCATTCGTTGTGCCTTTGTCTGCTCCAAGAGTGAGAGAAAAAGGAAGCGATTGAGCTATTGGCCTGGGGGTAGGGTAAATCCAGGCAGCTTCACACTGCCTCTGGGGCCAAACCCCATAGCCATTCACTGAGTCTGAACAACTCAGACTTGAGTGATTGCTTGTGAGTTGTGAATTGTATAGTTACCCTTACAGTCAGCATGGTTTTCTTACTCACAAAGTAATTTGTTTGTGGGTTTTCTATTGGAGCTGGTGTAGTTTTTCATTTCCTAATAGCGAGTTTGCTTGGCAATGATTGGCATTTTGCAAGAACAGCTCCTTAGGGCAGAAAGATGTTCTGCTGGATGAGGTTCTTCCTGTTATTCCTATCTAGGAGGTGGGATGATATTTGGGGAAGATGAATCCAAAGAGGATTCCTCTCAAGGATTCATGGGCACAGCGTAACCCCAGTAAGGGAATAAGCTGGTCAGAGCCAGGCCTGTGTAAGTGCTGCCCTTGGTATGTCACCACGGCATTTTATTGTGATAGTTGTCAGGAATGACTTGATTTTAATTACACACATAATAAAACAGTCATTTGGACAGAGATGGCGGCTGCATCCATTGTTTTCACTGAGTAGTTTGGGCGCATAGTAACTAATTTTCTGGACGAGTGTGAAGATAAACTGTTTGCTGGTTTTCATCCAGGAACAGTCATCTCACTGCTTGTTTTCCCATGGCATGCGCAGCAGAATCTTGCTTTGGCTCCGGCAGCCTGACTTGCCGCTGCATTTTGAGCAGGCAGCTAAAACTGGGCTTTCAGATACTTCCAGTCCTGAGAGCATCTGAGCTTACGTGCATCGCATGGCCAGAGGGGCCACGTGTCAAGGAAGGTGTTTGCATGTCCGAGGGTGCATCCGTAGTGTTAAAAATCTTCCTCCAAGAGCCTGTGTGATTCAGGACTGGGTATCAAACAGGAAAGTGGTAATAAAATACACAGCCAAAGAGTCTTCTGAGAATCAAAGAGAGACTCACGTGATGCATGGATTTAGCTGTGATTCATGTGCCACCAAAAAGCTGACACGGAGGCATGATTCCCTTTGGCATCAGCCTCAAGGTAGACTTGTCAGCGCTCCATACATGTGACTCAGAGTCTATATTTGAATTCACTCGCTGCTGAGGCATCAGCTTATTTTCCTCCATAGCAACATTGGGAACTCAACCCTTCTCTGAAACTGAGCACACCGTGTGCAGCTTCCAGACACTTCACTTACAAATACAAGCAGCCTTAAAGCCACCGCACAGTAAAGTAACGCTGTGAGAGCCCACATCTGTCTGGTTTACAATTCATTTCTAAATTGTAGTGAATAGTCCATGAAGTGCCAGTATTATTCCTGGTGGTTTTTAAAAGCGGGTCCTTTCAGTCTCTCCATCCATTTCTTCTGTAATAAATGAAAAGGGAGTAGGGTAAGGGGAAAGGAAGAACTCACTGCAATGTTTTGGCCTCGAGGCTTTTTTCAGGTTCTAATAACTGAAATAGGTTAATTGCAAACAGAGGTAAGATCGAACGCTTCTGGTACATGGTGTCCTGGCACATGATGGCATGGGGAGGCCATGGGCTGTGACAGCAAAAGGAAGGGACAATAAAAGGCAATGAGTTGGCTCCTGCGTAGGACGAAGCTCTGCTCCTGGGGCCTTGCAAAACCATTTGAGCATCCTGGGTCCCAGTGTTGATCCATCACGAGAGGCTGGGAGGCAGGACCCTGCTCACAGACTGCCTGCATCCAAGCGGAGCTCTTCTGGCTAAGTACAGACAGCTGCCGCAGAATGAGGCCGATGTCACATCACCTTCAGCAGCCATTTTACCAGTAAAAAGCTCAAAAGAGAATGGGGAAAAAGGGAAAGTTTTTGACAAGGAGCAGGTGAAAAGTGGCGAAACTGTGGCAGTGTTAACTCTTCCCTGCACCATGTGAGTTGGTCTCATTCGTTACCGTTCTGCTTTACTTGCAGGCATCGGCTCTTCCGCGAGCATTGTGTTTGTGTACAAGGAAACTACATCAAGGATTTAAACATTCTTGGTAGAGATCTTTCAAAAACCATCATCATTGACAATTCACCGCAAGCCTTTGCTTACCAGGTGAGGACAGTGCTGCTGAGCGAGAGGCGGAACGCTGCAGCCTGGTTTAGCAAGCTTCCTTGTGGCTTGTGAGCCAAACCCTAGCAAAGCAGCCAGGTTTGCTTGTCTTTTTCTTACATTTAGTGAAGGGCTGATCAAGTGCAAACCGAGTGACTTCTCTGATGAGCCACGTAACCCCACACTTTCACTTCTCACTTAGCGTCTTGGCAGAAGCCAGCAGGCTGCCCAGTCTGGTGCCTGGTCTCTAGCATGGAGCTCAGTTCTTAATGCTAGTGAAGGGATTAGGATCAGATCTCTGGCTGAGGTGACAGCAGCTGTGAAAATGGCTCCTGCTGTGGGGTTACACAGTGTGTGTGGGACGTTCCCCCTCCGGGCAGCCTGTCACACTGGTGACAACACGCAGAGAGGGATCCCCAACGTCTCATCTGCATCAAAGCAGCAGCAAAACAGAGCTCTGTGGCTCAGCCTCACATGCACACACACAGCATCCACCAGTGCTTTAGTGTAAGAGTTTCTGAGAACACCGGAGCCTGTCCGATCTTCAGAGCTTTGAGAGCTAGTTCTGTTTCGGCTTTGATGTGCAGATCTGTAGTGAGGTATGCAAGGAAGCAGGCATTTTGGAAGTGAAGTTCAATGCAACCTTCAGAGGAAAAATACATATGAATAAACTTCAGCTTGGACCCATTTTTCCCCAAAGTGCTATTTCACAAGTTTTATTTTTAGACAAATCAAGTATAAACCATGTGTTGATGATTTTATTCTCTCTTTACGTTAGCTTTCGAATGGAATTCCCATAGAAAGCTGGTTCATGGATAAAAATGACAATGAACTCCTAAAATTGATTCCATTTCTGGAGAAACTTGTAGAGCTGGTAAGTGTTTCCTTGAGCTGGCTCTTCCCCACCCACTGCCCAAAGGCTTAGTCATCTCTTTTAGGTATTGTTATGGATTTTAAGACTCGAGCAGGGTGCTCCAAGCCCCTGTGTCCAACCTGGCCTTGAGCACTGCAGGGATGGGGCAGCCACAGCTTCTCTGGGCACCCTGTGCAGCGCCTCAGCACCCTCACCAGGAAGAGCTTCTGCCCCGGAGCTCATCTCAGTCTCCCCTCTGGCAGTTAAAGCCATTCCCTTGCCCTGTCCCTGCAGGCCCTTGGCCAAAGCCCCTCTCCAGGTTCCCTGCAGCCCCTTTAGGCAGTGGCCGACTGCTTATGTTTTGTTGTATTAAAATGCCAGTGGTAGAAAGTTGATCGTGTTAAAGTAGAGGGGTTTATAGATGTGTCTGTCCTCTGAAACCTGCACCTTTGCTTTCTCTCTCCCCTCCCTGCAGAATGAAGATGTCCGACCTCACATCAGAGACAGATTTCGCTTGCATGACTTGCTACCCCCCGATTAAAGCCTTTTGCCTCGTTACTGAAGGGGGAGAAAATGCAGGACCCTTTTGGACTCAAACAAAACATTGCCATTACTGTTGAAATTTTGCATTTTTGTACCCCGTCTTGCTTTTCTTATCTTTGGTGCCCAACAATAATCAAGGGTTACAGGAAGAGACTTTCTATGGCTGAGGTTGAACACGTTCAGTACTCCACCGTACAAGCCCGTGGGTAGGCTAGAACAGAAGAGTCTTTAGAACTAGTGCAACTCCAACCCGTTTTTGTATGTCCAGGACATCTGCGGTTTATAAGGAATTCTGTTTCTGCCACCAGCAGTTTGACCTGTAGAACCACAGGATTTTATGATACAACAGAGATTGAAAATGGACTCGTGTTTTCTCTCTGTTCGGTGCTCTAAGTGGGTTTGTAGCCACTTTTCTGTTACTTTCAAGATTCTCATTTCAACAGGAATGGCCAGTAAAAAATTGTTTTATTTTTCCTGTTAAGGTTTATAACCTTTTTACATTTTTGACCTGTTTTAGATTAGACTTTCATTCTGCATTCCTTTTAGTTGAGGCGCTTCATAGCTTTTCTGGAAATAGCCAAATTTTCCTAGTTTTTTATTAAACAGTTGATGGCCGTTTTCCTGCTTTGTCTGCCTGCATCCTGTATATTTGTTTAAAAGTACTCTCTAGTTTTAGCCCACATAAGTTTCATTTAGAAAGAGGGGAAAAAAAAAACCCACCCTGCATTTATATTTCCTTTCTGTAATATTCTACCGTAGTCGGAACCTTTTCAGAAAATCAAGAGACTGCCTAGATAAGAAGATGTAAGAGTTGCTAATATTCAGAGTATTCTAAAGCGTTGATGGCCCGTGCGCTGCACAGACAGTATCTCGCGGTGGCACAGACGGACAAGGAATACCTCAGACGCCGCTGTGGGTGCCGGGCTGGAGAGCAGCACTGGCGCGGCCGAGGCTGCCGTGCTGGGCTGTTGCCGCTGCCCGGGGCCGGCGGCGCAGTGGGTGAGGAGCTGCGCGCCCAGCGGGGTACCGGCGGCAGCTTCGCAGAGCCCCACAGTCCACGCTCCGCTCCCCGGGAAGGGGCCACAGCCTCGGCTCTGGTGCAGCTCCCGCCGGGGCCGGGGGGTTCCAGCGGTGAGTCCATGTCCTCCTCGGGAGGCTTTCACAGAGGGTTTAGGTTGCAGACGTTGGACGCCTCCGACTGCATGAACACGGCCCAGGCTCGGACTGGTTTTGTGTAAGAGATGTCACAGAACGGCACTTTTTCTAAAGAGAAGTTTGATATTTTGTATGCTTGTTCAGAAAGTACAGTATTGGAAATTAAAGGTGGACAACTGCTAATGGAGAAGTATGTCAATTAATTTTTTATGTATATTACCTGTTTACTTGTACAATTTTATTGTACAAATTACATGCAGCTTCATTTTCAAAGGAGTCCTTAAAATAAGGAAAATCTTTTTAGGAAAACATTTAATTTTTGTATTTTTGATTTTAAAAGGCATGAGTTATGTCAACTTTTTCCAGTGTATTAATGAAGATTTTAACTTTTCATCAGGTTGAGTGTTTTCTTACTATATTCTCTGTTGTGTACGTAGCTAGCACATTGTGTCACTGAACTGTTTAAAGAACTTAGCATGTAGAGCAAGCCTGTTTTGTGCAAAACCCTTCTTCATTAAAAAGCAAACCATCATGGCAGATTTTCTGCAAAAGAAGTGAAAGCATTTGCAATTCAGAACACTGATTTGTTTTGTATTTAAAGAAAGGTATTTTGCTTGCAGGAAAGAAATACTATGGATTCATTTTAATGAGAATCTTTTAAATGTATTTATCTTTAGGGCATCTGGGCATCTTTACGCTGTTTGTCTTATGTCTTTATTGAAATAAACTGTACATAACATGACCTTTATATCTGCTTCTGCGCAGACGCGTGCTCCTGGACACCCCCCCCCCGGGTTTATGACCATGAGATGGCTCTCGGGCGTTTCGAGGTTCTGAAAGCGGTCGGGGTTTGAACTGTTCCGTGCTTTGCCGACTCTTCCTTCTGTTGTTCCGTACAATGTACACCTAAATCTGGGATTTTAACTCCTTTAACAGCGAGTCCGTGCTTGCTGTGCAGTTCTGCCACGCATCTCCCAAGTCGTTGCCATGACAGAAGTGCTTTAAGGTTCACTGTTCAGCCAGAGCGAAACGGGGTTTGTTGAGGGGCTTTTCTCTGCTGTAAAGAGACCACCACCTGCTCAAAGCATGTCCCTGGGCGCGTGGGCCCTCTCTTTGGCTCACCCCATTCTAGAAGTGCTTTCTTTACGTGAGGAAACCAAAGCGTATGTTGCACTTTACGGCTGTATCTGTGTGGGGAAACGTGAGTGGAGGGTTTCATTCGGTATTGCTGCAGAGCAGAAGTAACAGCGATGGCTGAGTAAATGGGAAATACTCATATTTAATGTGCTGCAACTTTGGTGTTGTCCTCCTGAGCCTCCTCTGCAGGATGAGTGCACCTTCCCCCAGATGGAAGCTCCTGCGCATGTCAGACACGTTGGTGTGAACGCTCTTTGCATGGAGCAGAGGTATGACCCTTCAGGTTTTAGTTTCACCTGGTTAGTCATGAGGGGGGGCTCTGCCTCTGATGGGGGTCTGGATGGACTGCGTGTGCCGGAGGTGACATGGGCAGTGGGGAGGCTCCGCTCGAGGCGCTGCTCCAGTCCTGAATGCAGAACTGCAGCACTGCTGCAGCTGTACCATGGCTTCCAATTCTGTGTGACTTTAGAAAGCAAAGCATCCCATTTCCAAGGTTCATCTCGTTTTGTGGTCTCTTCCTGGAGCGGCCATCGTGTGTTCCTTCCACATGTCCATGTGTATCCTGTGCGAGGTTTGAGCATTCTCTGTTCTGACAGCAAAATAACGTCTGTCATGCTTATTTTGGCAATACATGTTCAATGTCTTTGGGGTTTTATAAGTTGCTCTGTAGCAACAACAGTGTCCACCTCGGTGTTCCTGGCCTCCTGTCCACCACTGATTCATTGCACCTTCCATGTGTGTGGGAGGGAAAAAGTGCCATTACCTTTGGAATGTATCTGAAAGGCTGGAATGTGTCAAGACCTGATTAGAAGTCTCCCAAATGAGTGCTGTGGACCACAGGCACGCTGAGGAGGGAGCTTGCCTTCAAACAAAGCCCTTGAGCAGCCACAACCGGGGTGCAGGAGGAGGACGAGGCCTGGGGCTGCTCCTGCTGCGAGAAGCCAGCGTCCTTCCATGGCACATTGTCCCCTCTGTGTGCAGCTCTTCCCAATGGATCCCCAAGGGTGAGACCAGGAAGTTGTGGGTGAGGAGAGGCCAAGTGGGCGCCTCCGGCAGGACCTTTAGCAGCAGAGTTACTTGTTCAGTAGAGACCTGTCCAGAAACACAAACCCATTGTGACCTTAGCAGGGAAATACCCATAGTCCTTTCTTTTTCTTCCTGATTCTGCCATCCTCAGCACTGCGTGGCCAATCGTAGCCTTTATTCTTTGCCTGAACAAACTGAAGTCAACATCAACGTGTTGAATTCGATGATGGGATTTGGAACTTGACAATACCTATGAGACCCACGGGGAGCCTCAGCCTGCACCAGCCCTGTGCCCCTTGGGGCTGTTCCTCTTCCATGTGAGGATGCGATTAGTGCTAAGACCACCCAGGTATGGGGAATGAGAAAAGAGAACTGTGCCTTCATCCCTCCGCTCGCTGCAGCGCTCCTGGGATGCTCCCCTTGGAGGACCTGGAGAGGACACCTCTGCAAAGCTTGGATTTCCATGGGAAATGAATGCTTGTGTGGTGCAGATGGATAAACTGGAACTTAATCACAGCCAAAGCCGCAGCAAACATTCAGGTCCTGCTGGCGGTTTAAAGGCTGACAGTACTGCGGGAAGCCAGCTCGGAGGGGTGAGGCTGCTCCAGCAGGGGCCAAGGGACACGGATCACTCCTCTAGGAACGTCTTCCACTGTACGTAGAGCACTGGGTTCACAAGCAGTACCTTTCTGGTGAAGGGACTGCCACGGATGTGTGTGCAGATCACTGAGGGCACTTTTGATCCGCAGTAAAGCCACTTCCATATTTCGTGCCATTAAACTCCTCATCAAAGACCAATACCTGAGGAACGGGAGCAACCGCAGTCACACAGGCAGTGAGGTGAATGGCTTTGGTTTTAGAAGTGCCTCTTCGTGGGGGAAGGAATCCCTCGCGTGTCTCTTCAGACTGCTTTGAGGGGTGGAGTTCAAAGGGACTTTCAGACCCATTCTCTGAGTAGAATAAACCTGGAATGGGAAGAACGAAGAGAAAACCCGGGATTGCAGCAGCATTCCCGGCATTCCTGGGCTAGCTGAATGCAGGGGGGGTTTCTTTCTCCTGCTGTCCTTCCCCTCCCTGGGTCACCTTTGTTACCTCCTTCCATCCAGCTGAGAACTAATCATGATGGGAGAAAGGAAGAGACAGTGAGACGGCGGCAAGGAGCTCAGGTCAGTTATTGGTGCCATGGACGGAACCTGAGTGAAGCTCAAGGGGAGATGGGTTTCCTGGGAAAATACTCATGGTGTTACCCTCCTTCAGCTGGGAGCAGCACTCAGTGCACCCGGGGGGTGTCACAGGGCTGATAGCAAAGACTTGGTTACTGATGAGAAGCAGCAGGGACACAGGAGGGATGCAGCAGGGATGCAGCAGGGACGCAGCACTTCATAGCTCATAGGCACTTTGTAAAGACAAAGGTAACTTTCAAACCCCCTCCCCAACAGTGCAGGCAGTGGTTGTGGTTGGAAGCGAGCTTAGCTGCAGGGCTCAGGGCGAGCTTGGCCGGGGCACTGTGACCTGATGCCATCTGGATTGTCATGGTCATGTAGTGTGAGGGCTCCTTTGCTTTCTTCTGTTTGATACTTGCAAAAGTGACACTGTACCAATGGGCTGCACTATGTAAAATACAGCTGGAAGAGAGCTCGTGTTCTGTGAAGTTGTGCTGCTCCATTTCTGCCGTCATTTCTGGTGTGGGGCCTCATAAAGGTCTGTATGGGATATTTGTGCTCTGGCTCTTGGGTTTATGAGTTGTAGCTGATCCTGCACTGCAGACTCCTGATTTCTGCAAAGACTATTCTCGTGTCTGTTTTAAGCCTTTAAAAGGGAAGGAGAAGGGGGCTCTGAGTGTGTTTGTGTTTTAAAAGCTAAAGACACCGAAGGCCGAACAAGAGAAAAGCAGCTGCGCTTTGTAACTGGTACAGTGCATCCTCGAGGTGCTCTGCTCCAAGTCTCATTTTCCACGCCATCTGTGGACATCGTCTGTAGAGCACCCGCAGGGCCCAATCGATCTCATCTGTATCAGTTTCTCCTCCTCAGCAGAGACGTTGAGGCTGAGCCCTTTGCTGTCCTCCAGGGGGGTTCCCCTCACTTCACACTGCGCTTGAGCAGGGTTCTTTGGTCTTTGTGCCTTCAGTTCCCCATCTGTGCCATGGGAATAATGCCGAACTCTTTATTCCGAATGTTTAATTGACTTTAATGCGCTGTGTGAATCCAGGGTACGTTTCTCATCCACGCGTTCCACATCACGGCGCGGCTCTGGGCGCTTCGTCGCTGCCCTCACCGCAAGCGGAGCGCACGGAGCCCTTCGCGCAGGCGGCGAGGACACCGCTGGGCGGTTATCGCCGCGCTGCTCCGCGGGCACCTGGGCTGTATTTGCGCATCTGCCGCTATTTGCATCGCGCGGCAAACGGGGGAAGACAGCGGGGGGGGGACGGGGGGGACGGACTTCCCTCCGCCCAACCGCGCGCAAACCCCTTC
>JANRGW010035983.1:0-70351 GCA_024733675.1 Psilopsiagon aymara
GTGGGATGCAGCTGGGAGGCAGCGGCTGATGCCCTTGCATCCCACTGAGTCCTCTGGACCCCACAGCCCCAACTTTCCCCGGGCTCACCCATGTAGCTGAGAGCTGAGGGATGGAGCTGGGTGGCCAGGTTGTGATTCCTGGGTTGTGCCTCCCTCAGAGTGACTCATGGAGCAGGATGAACACAGCCAGGGAAAAGGATCACGGATTGCTCTGTGTATTCCCCATCCCTGCATCTCTAGAGGGTCAGCATCCCTAGGGACAGCCTTCCTGGGGTCAGCAGCCTTGGCATTAACATCCCTGGGGCAGCACCCCCGTGGTCAGCTTCCTTAGGATCAGAATTTTTTGGGAACAGCGTCTTTGGTGTTAACAACCCTGGGACAGCATCCCTGAGGAGACAATCGTTATTGCTTCCAGTGCAGCCTGAGGAGCAGCATCCTTGGTGTTAACAGCCCTTGGGCAGCATCCCTGAGGAGCCCATCCCTGTTGCTTCCAGTGCAGTCTGGGGAACCACGATCAGGGCTTCCCAGAGCTATAGGAGAGATCCTTCCCTGTGGGATGGCCCCGGCATCAGGGAAGGAGAGGTGAGGGATGGCACAAGGGGCATCATCCATCCTGGGAGCAGAGGGAGCGGGCAGACAGTGCTGGCAGCATCAGGGCTCCCCCAGGACCAGGCCATACCCTGTCTCATGGACCAGCAGAGACCTGGCAGAATTCCCTGCCATGGTGCTGGACAGGGATAGGGAGCCCATGGCCCCCCATCCATGTGGCTTCTCTCTGGGCTTCTGCCAGGTATAGTCTGGATCTGGCCATTTCTGTTTGGAGGTGGGGAGAAGGGAAGAAAGCCCAGGCAAAGGCTCCCAGCAATAGGAGAGACCAGAACAGGAAATTAATGTTAATTAATTCATAATGACGCTGAGATAGTGATACCAGATGCTTCAAAAGTCCAAGTGGGGAATCTGAAAGAGCTGTGCAAGAAAACCATCGCCCACCGGCACTCCTGCCTCGCTGCAAGCTGGGAACAAGGGAGCGGGCTGAGGACCAGGAGCTGGGAGCAAAGGATCAAAGCTGGCACTGAAGGTCTGAGCTAGGACAGGGGAATAAGCCAGGAATGGGAAAAGAGAGGCATGTTCCAGTGAGGTGACAGACCCACAGTCACCCAGAGCTGTGGGGAGCAACACCAGGCACCCACCACCCTCCCACCCCAACTTAGAGCTGGAGTGGGGCCGTGCTCTGCTCCCCAGGGTGCAGGGGCTCCCTTGATGCTTGTTTTTCCCTCCTTCCTTCCATTCCAGACACACTGCCAGCAAGGCAGCTGGATGGATGGGCACTGGGGCCATGCCTGGGGACAGAGGGACAGGCTCACAATGTGGGACAGGGACACAGGTCCCTCCCCAGCCCATATCCCCATGCTCAGGGGACAATGCCCAGCTCCTGCAGCGAGTCAGCAGCACCAGGAAAGGGTGCGAGCCGGGCTGGTTTCTCCCTTCTCACCCACAGGCAGCTTCGCCCTGTGCTGTCAAACCCAAACAGGGTTGGACCTTAACCAAAGGGTGCAGAAGAGCCAAAGGTGCTTAAGCCCCAACTCCACCTCCGCAGGGCTGGAGGCCATGGAGCCAGTGCTGTAAAGATGCAACCATGAACTATGCGGAAAGCACGGAGAGTGGCTTGGAGCCATTCACCACCCTGGTACCCCCCATCAATACAGGGATTATGGGCTCCCCAGTGATGAGACAGCCGCTGCAGCCAGAGGGGACCCCCAAAACAGGGGTTAAGGGAGGGAGCTGAGGACATAGGGGCTGGCAGTGACGGAGCATTATGGCAGAGCACGGCCAGGACACGGCGCTGCCATCGTTGCTTACATAAGGTGCCTGCTCCATGTGCCACATCCCTGAGCAGTGACAGGAGAAGGGGATGGATCCATCCCTCATAGCAATGGCGCTTCCTCTCCTTCTAGTAACAGCATCCTCCCAAGTGCCACCCTGCCCTCTTCTCTACCTCCTCAGAGGTTGGGTGAGGCTCCCAACCACAGGCACACACCAAAACCAGACCCCAACTTGGAAAGAAATCACAGGTTTTAGCTCATGGTGCAGTTCCCTTGACGGCTCCTCTGAAGTTTATTCGTATTGGAGAACCATTCCCACCACACTGCCAGGAAAGATGCTCCCACAGTCTTGGATGGATGGTGGGGAGATGCGGGAACCCACAAGACATAGCTATGCCCACAAAGCACCACATCAAGGGGAATGCTGCCATCCCACCCCAACTGATCCCATGGGATTTGCCATATTCCCTGGGGTCATCTCAGGGCTCAGAAAAAACCCACCTTGACCCCATAGATAAAGCTATTCTTTCAGGTAAGGAGCAGCAGAGGTAATAGTGGATTTTAAAGCCAATAAATCAGAAGGAAGAAATAAAGTGGCCTTTAAGGTGCCTTCCCCAGCAAAGCCAGTGCTTTATCCAGCACGGATAAACACTCGCTGCTATTCCGGGCCTGAAAGGAGCAGGCAAAGAATTTATTATTATTATATTATGGGGTTTTTAGCCTTGTTTTTATTATTTCCTGGTAGCTCTGTTGCTTTGGGCTCACACAAAGGGAATTTCACCTCCTGTTCAGAACAAAAGGCCCTGGAAAGTTTGGCGAAGGAGGGGACAAGAAGGAGCTTTATAGAAGCAGAATGAGTTGTTGCAGGGTTTGAGGTTGGTTTTCTTTGCAATGAGCTGGAAAACAGCCCTGGGAAGACCTGACACAAGAGTCCACATCCCCATCAGTGTCACCCCTGGGCTGGGAGCAGGGTTGTCTCACAGCCCTTATGAGGCCAGGGTTGATACGGGGTGCAACGGGAAGGCAACGGGATTGCTTCCCATCCTTCTCACATGCAAGCGAAGTCTTCGCCACGCTTTCTAA
Source organism: Psilopsiagon aymara (assembly GCA_024733675.1). Lineage (NCBI taxonomy): Eukaryota > Metazoa > Chordata > Aves > Psittaciformes > Psittacidae > Psilopsiagon > Psilopsiagon aymara. The sequence goes on from JANRGW010035983.1 coordinate 2,907, forward strand.
GAATGAGAAAGAAGAAAACCCAGCCCTCATTTGCCGACACCGCTGCAAAACAGGTGGTTCAAAATCACAAGTGCAGGAAGGGGGAGAGAAACACCCCCCCCCCCGTCTTGGTGATTTTGTGCTCGTATTCAGTGCAAACACACCTGGGAAGGGATGCTGCTAAGTACACACCATTCCCCCCTCCTCAAACACTCTTTGCTCTATAATTAAGGGAGACTTCTAAAAATACAGATAGCCTCCAGCACCCAGAGAAGGCGTGTGCAGGTGCTGCTAACTGGAGGCACTTGAGTACAGCTCATTTTGTGGACCATTTTACTAGCCTGGCTCGTGCTCAGCGCCGATACTATTACAGTGATGCAATTATGCTGCTGCTGCTGCTGCTGTCGTTGTCGGCTCTCTTTGCCTTCCCCCCCCCCCCACCTCCTTCCTTGCTCTTTGCAGTTCGCCTTCGAAGTACACAGACACAAACCCCTCTTCTCTCATATAAGCTCACCCCAGCAATGGTCCAGGTAGCCGGGAATAAGAGGGTCACGCGAGTGCGCATCGCACACGCGCGTGCACACTGATGTGGGCACATACACAGGGGCATTATCCTGCCGTGGGCTTTCCCAAAACCAGCCAGTGTGCAAAAGTTTTGGCTTGGGAAAGCAAGCTGGATGTGGGAAGCAAACAGAAGTGAGCGGAGGCAAGCGCGGCACCGGCGCTCCCAAAAAGCCAACAGCAAACCCTTTGGCCAGGGAGGGAGGGAGGGGGCCCATGGTATAGGTGTGGTGATAGTGGTCAGCTTGGTAAAATCCACACCCCCTTCCCCCATCCCCAAACTGGCATTTTGGGTACAGGGTTTGACGGGGGGGGAACTTCACTGCTGCGAAACTTCCCCCGTCTGATTTCTCCATTAGGGCTGCAATAGGTGGAAGTGATTGACTCACTATGAGACTGCTGTTTTTGCCTCTGACTTGGGATGGAGACGGAGCTGGAGGAGCAGTGTCTCTGTGGCAGGCAGACGCTGGAGCTTGTCACTTACCTCTCACTGCATCCAGCCGTCCCCCCCCCGGCCGTGGGGCTGCAGGTCCTGGAGAGTTAGCTGGCGGGGGACCCCAGATCCACTCGGGTTTCTTCCAGGACCGACGTTCGGCTGCTGCTTCTTAGGCACAGACCCAACCCCTCCATTCCAACCACAGGGGGAGGGAAAAAAATAAATGTATCTTCTTCCAAAAGGCGAAAAACAAAAATCAAATCAAAAAAATTTAAAAGAGGGAGATTATAAAAAGAAAAAAAATAAACCCCACGCGTTTGTTTTTCTTGGTTTGGTTTCCCCCTGCCACCCCCCGGAGGAAATAAAGAATAAAAATAGATAAATCCCAGCGACCAAAAGATCCAGACTCAGGTGAATTTAGCTTCAAACTCCCTCTGCGCTTTCAGAGCCTTCAGCCACAAATGGGCTCTGGAAGATGCTGGGGGACCCATCGTCGCCAAAGTGTCATCAAATATCCTTCGGGCTCAACTCCACTCCTGCCCGGGGAGGGTGGACTTCTTCCCTGCTTGCTGCGTGCTGTGGAGTTGGCAGGGACCTGCCTGGTTCAGCCCCAGCGTGGAGGGTGGGTGGGTTGGTTGGTTGATGTGGGTTGGTTTTCTCCTTCTTTTTTTTCCTCCTTTCTCGCTGTTATTGGTTTTCCTGCTATCTGATCCTGAGCGAGCGCTGCAGCTCGCCGCTTCCCTGCTTCCCCCCCCCCCCTTCCCTCCTCTCTCCAGCTCCCAGCCTTTTGACAGGGAATGAAACACAGACACCCAGTGAGACAGGCTCCAGCTTCTACAAAGCTCCACTCCCTCCTACTGCCTTTGTCCGTGAACAGCAACTACTCCAACTCTGCCCGTAGACACAAGTGAACCTCTGCATCAGCACTTTCCTAATGGCTGCTTCACTCGACTCCTTCGGCCCTTCTTCTTCCTCGCTTCCTCTCCTTTACCTTGATGGCTTCTGCTTGCTTTTTCTAGCCCGGCCCCAGCTTTGAGAGCCACAGCCACACCAAACAACCCTTTCCCGATGGATCCATCTCAGCTCCCCCGCTCCGGCTGCTGCGGTCGGGGGGTTGCGGCCCCACAGTCCATCACCGTCCTTTCTGGGCGCCTTCCATGAAAAATCGATGGCGGGTACCGCCGTCCCCGGAGGCTTCGCTCCACTTTCGGCTGCTTTATAAGGGGCAGGGTCTGTGTGAGCTGAGAGGAGGGCTGGGGATTGAACCACTTCTCTTATTGCAGGCTGAGATTTCTATTTTTCGTTAAGGATTGATTGGAGTCCAAGTTTGGTTCGTGGTGGTGAGCGTTATTTTAAGCCATTCGGGAGGCTTTGGGTGCCTCCAGGTCACTCTGTCCTTACAACAGCAAAGCCTTTTTGGACAGGGTCAAAGTGGAACCTTGCTCCAGCAGCCTTTTTCCCCCTCCATGGAGGCAGAGGGATGCTGCAGTGGGCTCACAACCCCGGCTGGCTTCCAGCCAGAGGGAGATGCAAACCAGCCACTGTCTGTAGTTTCTGATAGACTTCCTCCTTACCCTGCGAGATCCCAGAGCTGCTGCCTGCTCCTTTTTTGGGGATTCGTGGGCTTTGTTCAAGGAGTCACAGCCAGGAGCCCTCCAGCCTCAACAGTGATGCTCAACACAGCTCAGCTTGGCTGCCAGGCAGCCAGCGGGTCACATAAAACCCATGAAGCCTCCCCACGTGCCCCATCTCCCTTTTGTGTCACCTCCCACCCCTTCCCAGCCTTCTCTTCGCTCTTTGTCTCCCAACATGGGTTTGGGACCAGCAATCACTCCCTCTCCTCTTCCTGTTGGCAGCATCCCAGAGTAGTGGTGCTCATCTCCAGCTCCCATCATCTCCTCGGCACAGCAATGGAGCATTGTGCTTCACCTCGCTGCTCCCAAACACTCCTGAACTCCAGAGTATCCCAGGGTGATGCTGGCAGTGCTGTCCTCTCTCCCCTCTCCAAACCAGTTTGCCCCATCTCACCCCATTGCACCAATCCCACAAAAACTAGATATTAACCAACACTTTGGTGAAATTAAAACACAAATAAAACCACTTTTGTTTTTAACCAATAATCCCCAGGCAAAAAGCACTGCAGGGCCTTGTTCTGAATCCTGATGGGCAAATCCAGAGGGGATTGGGGTTTCGCAGATCAGAGGGAACAGGAGCTCTCACAGAGCGTGACCACAACCACCATGGGAACAAGGGGCAACCATCAGCATCCTAACCCCAAATCACTGCTCCCTTCTGCCGGTCAGGCCGCCCCTCACACCATGGCTTGCTCCTCTTTGAGGGCTCCTCTCCTTCCACCCCACCATGACCATCACTCACAGAAAGCTTTCCCAATCCCCTTGGCCCCCAGCAGCGGTGCCAGCCCCAGGCTCCCTGCACCGGCCCCCCAGCTCCATCCATTCCCTCCAGCAATAATCATAATTAACATGCCGGGCAGGCTGGAAATTGGCTGCAGGGCTGGGGCAGGGAGCTGGACACAGGCCAGGACAAGGCGAAGAGGCTCTGATGAGAGCAGTGGAAGCAGCTATAGGGTCCCCAGGCCTGGCCCCCTCCCCAGCACAGTGTTCTGCCAGGGCAGCAATTTCAAGCTGCTTGAACAGGGTGCTGCTGCAGCAAGGCAGAAAGTGGGAGATATTTGGGGCTTAAATGTAGGGGGAGATGCGGGCATGCTGTGGGGCTGCAGCCCTTGGTCTGGCTGGGAGGGCAGGATGGATCTGAGCAGCTAGAACTGGTGAGGCTGGTGCTGCCATCACCCTGCCATGCTGGTGGCTTACCCCTCACTCCCTGGCTTACAACAGGAGATGCTAATAAATAGCCTGGGATTCCTACCCCAGCAAGCCCCAAAGTTCCCTTTGCTCTGGGGGAAGCAGGAAGATCCCCCATCAGCTCTGGGCACCACGATCCCAGGAATGGGGAGAGCCATGGGGGAGCACATCACCCCCATCATCCTGCTTTTGGGTGCACGACTGCAGCACTTGGAACCTCAAGTCCCTGGCAGGCTCTTGGCTGATGAAACCGGTTGGGATCCATCCTCACCCTGCAGCCAGGCCAGACTCAGCCACTTGCTTAGGAGCCGTCAAGGCAAGGAAAGGAGGGGATAGACCCAGTGGGGTCTCCAGGAGGTCCCTTCCCAAAGCTGGCAGCACGGCTGCGTGAGCGAGTCAGCACAGAGCCATTAGGGCTAATTTAATCAAGACGGATGGCCCTGTTGGAGGGCTGCCGCCCATAAATCCCACACTCCCGCTGCATTAGTGTCAGGGCTCCTGGAGGAAGAGGCCAAGAGGGAAGCATGGGGGGAGCAGGGCTCAGGAAACATGCTAAGTCACCCATCCTCCCGACGGCATGGGGCTGCTTGGACTGGGTACCACCACCCAAGTGAGCTCCCCATCCTCTGATGAGCAGTTTAGCCACAGGGATATGATTCACTATCCTCCAGCCCCTCCAAAAGCCCAACAGTTGAAGAGGGTGGGATTTTGAGCAACCGGGTTTTGCTGAACCCCAAAAGGTGCAGGGTTGTTCATAAATCCACCAATGTCCTCTCCTCGCTCCAAGGATTTTCAGCAGGAAGGATAAGGATGCTGGTGGAAATAGGCTGGAAGCACCACAGTAGCTCACAATATGATATCTGGGGCTTGAAAGTACAAGCTGAGAAAGACCCAAGGGTGATGGATCCAGCGTCCATCCCAAAGCACAGCCAAGTCACCCCAAACTCAAGCCAATGGGGTACCAGCTCCACTCTCCTGGCACCCTGCTCCTTTCCCATCTCTGCTCCTACAAAATCCATTTTCAGGCTCAAGTTTACCATCTGATGACCCAAAACACCCATGCCCCCCTGTCCCCATCTCCATGTGCAGAAGGAGGCCTGTGTTGTGCTGTGCTGCATAAGCTGAGTCAGGAAACCAGCTCTCATCATCTATCAAAGTTAAAAATAGCCCTTATCTTTGCCATTATCATACCTCATCCCTATGCCACTGTCTGCCTGCACACCGAGGCCACTGTGATCCTAGCCCAAAAGCCAGCCATGGGGAAGGGACCATTCGGCTGCTGCCATCTGCTCCGAGCAATGGCATCAGCATGGGATGCTGGCTTTGCCAGGCTGGGATGTTGGCTGGTGCTGCAGTGCATAGGGCCAAGTCCTGGTGGGTTTTGGGAAGGCAATGGACCAGGGGATGAAATGGATGGATGGTGTGGGTTTGTGGGCGTCGTTCTCACCCCTGGAGTGCTCATGGAACCCAGCAAGAGAGAAAACAGGGGTGCAGAAGATCAGATATTTGTACAATAGGGATAACAGGTTACAGGGGGGAGAGTGACTGAGAACATCAAGGAGCAGTTGGATGATGCAGAAATGGATGGTCAGACCAGGTCTCCAAGTTCAGAACATCTCGAGGGCCATGCCAGCAGCCAGTTAGCAGGGAGTATGACAGAAATAGCTCAGAGAAGCTGAACTCAGAACACAAGGAGTGATGAACTGTGGTGCTGCCACAGATTAATCTGGAAAAGGGAAAGAGCACATCCCTGTGCACCTTTGGTTTCTGGCTGTGCTTCAAGGCGGACCGGAGCGAGTGAAGGAGGTGGATTGTGGCAGGAGGAGCACTGTCAGTGCTTGCTGTGCTCTTATGAGACCACATGTGAAGTCCTGGGGACCACAAAGTGCTGATGGAGGTGGAGGCAAGAATCACCCCCTGCCCTGCATGGATGCAGAGCAGCTCTCTGTAGGCTGGGTGCAAGCGGCACCTTACCCAGCAGGTCTGGCTCTCCGGGCTCAGCACCTTTGCATTCACTTGCCCAGGAAATAAAAGCAAAGGCAGAATTGGGCCTGAGGAACCACCAGCCAGAAGCAACAGTCTCTCCCATGGAAAGCCATGGAGCAGGTAAGCCATTTCTCCCCTAGAATGGCTAGCACAGGGAAAAGGAATGACATTTGTATTTCTGCCAGGCAACAAAATGAGACGCTGCTCGTAGCCAGTGAAACTCTGCAGATTTTGCTAATAAAGGATTGCTCCGTCCAGCTTCCAGCTGGATTCCAGCCCCAGCCACAACGCGGACACTGGCAGCATCAGCAGTCGCATCCCAGCGCTGGCGTTCCCCAGTGGACCGGCCCTGTGCCATGCCGCGGGTCAGGCTTGCTGCAACCTCAAGCGTTGCCCCACAGCAGGGATGCAGCTCCCACCCTTTCCATCGCTGTGCTAGCAGTGGGAACCGTGCTGCTGGGATCACACTGCATCCCTTGGGACACTCTAAGACACCTCAGGAAATCTTTCCTTTACTATTCAGCTTAATTGCACCCATTAGAGCTTGTTTCAGCAGGGTTCCCAGGGGATATCGCTCCCCAGCATCCTCCTCTGATTCTTCCTCTGCTTCTCTCCTCCTTTATGCACACACTCCTCACCTCAGGGAGGCTGATCCTTCCTCCGTCATGAGCAACACTGGTCCAAGCAGCCCTGTTCTCCATAGAGCATGGACCTGCATCACACCAGTTGATAGCATAAATGTTTTAATACGGTCACAATACTCCTTTTAGGACTTCAGAGGCGCTGACCCTGCTTCAATGCATGCAGAGATGCCCAGGCCATATCTATGGGACAAACACTTGAGGAGTTTTTGGCCAGCAGTGGGACCCTCTTCCTCATCTACAGCTGAAGAGCAGAAAAGGAGGCAGTTTGGGAAAACCATGTGTCCTCAGCATGCTACCGGGCTGGGATCCTATCTGGAAAATACAGGACAAGCAGGAGGCAAGAAGTTTCTCTGCCACTGTAGTGACCTGCAGTGCTTTGGGGCAGCAGATGGGATTTCCTAGACCTTGTGCATAAGCCCAGTGCTAGATGCATGTCCCTGGCCAGCTGGGGTGAACACAGCTTTGGCTTTTTACCATGGGATGCTCCAAAAGGAATGGCGAAAAGCAGCTCCTCCGGGATGCCCACAGTGCTCACAACACCCACGAGAAACCATTAATCCTGTATCTGCTCTCCTCATGCCATCACCAGTGCTCAATCCCCCCTTCCCTTACCCACAGGGTAGATTATTTTAGGCAATGAAGGAGGAAAGAGCAGCAGGAACCAGTCAATGGATGGCTGCTGATAGCAGAGCTGGACCTCCCAGGGGTCACCCAGGCACCTCGTATAACCCAGAGGCTTTCCCAAAGGGCTCTCTGCAGCTAAAGAGCCCAACTGGCTTCTTATATAAATGACCTCAGGGCAGTGCCTCCGGGACCACCAGACCAGGCAGCAGATGCTCAGAGGCAAAATCCACCCCGTCCTGAGCAGACGTCACCTAATCAGCACGTTGGCTCCTGCCCAAAGCGGTCTTGGGGCACACAGTAAATATCTTATATAAGCATGGGGTTGGATCCAGCTCAGCCCTGTCCTCCTGCGATGTCCTCCTGCACACAGGGACAAGAGGTGCAGATGGGGCTTTTCCCTGCTGTATGGTTGTAGAACCCTTTGGTGACCCATCGCTACAGTTTTGACATGAGAAACCCTGGAGTATGGAGACGAGCATCTCATCCCCACGGGCAAAAATAGACAGAAGAGGAGGTCAAAATGACAAGTCACTTCTGCTCATAAACTATTTGTCCACCAGGACTTGGGTGTGCAGCTAGGCAGACCTTGGATAGCCCTAAGTCTTACACAGCATGGTGAGTGCTTCCAACCCAGCTACAGCTCTCTGGCTGGATGTTGAGTACCTTCTGTGATGGAGTCATCACACCAAGCCAGCGCTCGGCTCCCACAGCTTAGGAAGTTTCAGATCCCAGTCTCCTCTGTTGTAGGTTAGCCCCCCAAAATCCCTCAGCATGGCCACAGGCACAACAGACATCTTTCCTCTTTCTCCCAAGCAGTGTCCTGGAGCCCACTGAAGTTTGGATGCTGAAGAGAGCCTATGGACAGACACGGCCAGGTGTAAAAGCAGCTGGGGTAGGGCATTAGGTGGCTGCAGGAGGTAACCTATGAGCACCCCCAGCACTGAAACTGTCAGCCCTGGCTTTCCCTACAGGCTGCTCAATGAGGTGGGGGCTGAAGCAGCAGGCAGATGCTAATTCCTTCCTCACTACCCTCCCTTCAGACTCTCACCTCCAGGTGATATACCCAGACGGCTGCACAAGGTTTAGGTCAAAAGAAACCCCACCAAATAGGTGGGCTCAGTCCTCACTACTGCCTTTACCTGCAGCACCGACCCTGGAGAACTTGCTCATCCACAGGACATCACCTTTCTGCCAAACCAGATCGCACACAATCACAGTGGGTTCAGACATCAGCAGGAGGATGCTCAGAGGTGCAGGCAGCAAGCAGCTGAAGGGAGCAGGGAGGACACAACCTGTCCCTTGCCTGCCCCAGCCTCCCTGCTCCTCTTTGACAGGTCACTTAAACACTGCACCAACAACAACCCATCCTCATCTTTCACAAGAGGCATTTCACACCAGCCCTCGCTGCTAAATAAAGCAGCCCAAGTATTACTTGCACCAACCGGCCTCCCCCGGACAAGGAGCAAGGTTAAACTCATCCATGCACAACCAGTGGCTTCTCCATCAGGACAAGACCTGGGATTGAGCAGAAAATAGAGATGAATGGAGAATTTGAGTCTCTGTTGCTGAAGGAGGCACATATTTGTCTTCTCCTGTTATAGCAAGCCCTCTTTGCCCCGTTGATGTCTGCTCACAGGGTTTGGGTCTGCCTGGATCCAGGGTACAGCAGTAAACGTAAAGCCTTAATGAATTGCTCAAGCCCCATTCCCAAGAACACAGCGTTAGGTGACACTGGGTAGCTCCAAGCTACAGAGGTAAGTGCTCAAACCTGGTAGAGCTGAAGAAAGAGTCAAAACCAGCCCCTAAAAAACCCAGGTTTTATTCCCCTGCCTGAAGCCATGGACAAAACCCATGCCAGAAACCTGGGCTGTGTCAAGGGAGCCAGGACAGCAGGAGGGCAGTCTGAAAGAGAGAGCTGTATTTTAAGAAGATAACAGGGATCAGTGATGGGTGGGGGCTCAGAAAACAGGAGCTCAGCAGTGCTCAAAGCCAGGCAGATGAAGGGTTGAGCTATTCTCGGGCTTGTTGAGCAAAAGAAAACTGTACATTCAGATGGAAACCAATTATTTTTAAATGAAAGACAAAATCACACAGGTTTTTTCTCTCCACATAAGGCTCAAAACAGTTTGCATTGAGCAAAATGAAGCAGCTTCTCAGCAGACTATTGCACCCATTTGCAAAATCACAGTTTTCCTCTAGATTAAAGGCATTTTCCAAGCCAGAAAAGGCAACCCCCCATTAACCCCCAAACAGAGTATTCTGACACTGTTGCAGCAAACCCTTCACAATTCCAAAGCAGAGGTGAAGCTCTGCGCTCTCTCAGACATTTCCCTCCCCCATTTTGTGCAATCACACGTATTTCCCAAAGGCTGCGTGAGTTTGGGATCAGTGCCAGGCTCTGCAGCGCCGGTGCTGAGCACACACAGCTGCCGGCACACGCGGATCACAGCCGCAGGGACACAGCACCCAGCAGAGCTGAGCTTCTGAAGGGGTGGGAAAAGCCTTTTCCCCCCCTTTTCCTGGGGTATTCATTCATCTGGGATGAATCAAAGAATCCCATTTGGGATGCAGGGTTTGTATGCCAGATCACACTGGTTAATAGTGGACAAATTCTTTACTATGAGAGTGCTGAGGTGCTGGCACAGCGTGCCTGGAGAAGCTGTGGCTGCCCCATCCCTGGCAGTGTTCAAGGCCACGTTGGACAGGGCTTAGAGCAACCTGCTCTAAGGATGGTGTCCCTGCCCATGCAGGGGTTGGAGCTGGATGAGCTTTAAGGTCCCTTCTGACCCAAACCAGTCTGGGATTCCATGATACCTGCTGCTCCTGGATGCTTCAATGAAATGACTTGCATTTCCATGAGGGATAATTTGCACATGGAAATGTTGTGGATCTTGCTTTTCAGAGGGGATCTCACACTCCTGCCACACACTGGGGCACATGCATCTCACATGGGGACAACAAACATAAGAAGCAAGAAGCATTGTGTAGATGAGGTGTAGTACCCACAGAAGGTGTGATCCAGGTCCCTAGGAGAAGGGGAAGGTCCTTCCTCTGCTACAGCAGCCTGTGCCTTAGACTCAGCCCTACTGGGCTGGTAATTTGGCTGTCAACAGGTATATATGCACAAGTATATATGCTCTTTCCTGTACCAGGTGCTCTGCACCTCTCAAAGATGCTTCTTTAGAACTCCTGACTCGTTTGCCCCATCCTTCTTTCCCTCCATTCTGGACAATGGATAACAAAAGACAAACCAGCAAAAGGCTTCCCAGGGCCCCAGCACTGCCCCAAGTTCCCTCAACCCCCTTGTTTTAAGTGTAAATCTTTGGGTTGGTTTATCAGGGATAGAACTGTGCCTCTCCCCAGGGGATCTTCCACCTCTGGTCCATTAAAGAAAAAGAAGAAAGCCTGAAAGCCCCCGGTGTTTAACAAGGCAGCTGCGGGGAGGCTACTTGACTGATTGAGTTTTTACGTGGCCCTTACAGGCAAGCTAAAGTACTTAACATAGAAATGAGGTTTAGTCACAGCAAGGCATTTGGGATTAGAGTTGGCTGCAGAAACTCAGATGGAGCCACGCTCCTCCAGAATATGCACTCCTGTCAAAATTGAAATGCTTTGTGAGATTGAATAGGTTCAGCCAGAAGTTCATTTTCTAAAGGAAAAAACAGGGAAAGGGCGCAGAGGGGGACACTGAATGGAAAAATGAGCTTTTCCTTTTGAGCAGTGCTGGTGTGTGTGTCATTGGGTTTGGGTTTGCTTTTAAGTCATGCATTGCTCAGGGAGGAACCTGAAGAACTGTTTTCTCTCTAATGACAGGTTTACCCCAACTCAGCAATTCCCCACTCCCTGCTGGCCCACAAGTTGGTAGCCCTGGAGGCATTTATGGCTCTGCAAGAGATGTTTGCCATTGGACTCAACAAGAACAAGCTATCAAAACCCACCTACAGTGAGCCTGCGGAGGCAAGGAAAGCACAGCAGGACCTGAGCAGGCAGCGTAATTGCAAACAGAGCAGTGATGACCTTCACTAAGGTGAGGCCACAGCAGCAAGTGGGAATGTCTCACCTCAGTCACGCATCTTCTGGGGGGCTTCATCCCACTGGGAAGCAGCAGAAGGGATAGGGGAGCCGCTCAGCATGAACATAGGTGAGTGAATCAACTTCCATCCAGGATGGCAGAGCCTGGGAGGTTCTGCAAGCCTGTTGCTTTCTATTTCCAAACGGTTCCTCTGCCAAAATCCAGGGTTGTTCCTGCTGGGTAAACCTGTTACTTGAGTCTCAGCAAATGCTCTTGGGTTGAACAGGTAAAAAAACAGGCTCAGTCTTTATCAGGGGGCCAGGATCTTCACTCAGGTCAGACTTGCACTGCATTCTTGGCCTCCGGTTTGAGCATCACTGTGGAACAGCGTTGGCCTGGACTCCTCCAAATCCCTTGAGCACTGGGATTTTGGGATGTTGGAGCCAAGAGCAGCCCCCAGAATAATCACATGGATTGTGCACAGCCCTTCCTCAGGATCACAGCCCATAAAGGGCTGCAGTTATCTCCATGCTTAGTTAGCAGACGCCAACAGCCTCCCTTGCTCAGCTCCAGGAGGTAGAGACTCCAAACCCCCTGCAATCATGCAGGTACTTCAGCATCCCTGCCCATAGCAATTTAGCTCAAAGGAGACACTTGTCTAACAACAGGAGCCATAGGCAGAGCTGCTGAACCCAGCCACAAGAAGACATCCCACCAACAGGTCAAAAGAAAGCCCATATTACACCAAAACCCCTTCCCCAAGAGGGGCTGCAATCTACACAAGCAGTTTTGGGGAATGACCAACAAACAGTCTATGGTCCAAGGGAGCAAATTCAGTTATCCTCCAGCACTGTGAGCCATTCATTGCCATTCAAAACCAAGCAGTGTTTGTGCTGGATCTCCATGAACCCTCTGACTATCATCCCTTTAGCCCCAGCTACATGCCTGAGCATCCAGATCAAGCAGTGTTGGAGGGTTTTGTTTCTATTCCCTCTCCCTCCCCTTGCTTTGGGATGAGAGGACCTTTATAAATGACTTCCTCCTAATCTCATTGCCAAGTGAACATCGCTGCTTTCTACCATCACATCATGCTCTGAAGACAGAGTTTTCTGCCTGGCCTTAAAATGAGCATTGTTTGCAGAACAGAGCAAACAAGATGTGAAAAAGAGAAGGGGAAACAACAAGAAAGCGATCTGTGATGTTTGCTGGAAGAAAAACCCTCTCGTTTGTTTGGACGAGGATTCTCAGCACGTACAAACACAGAACAAAAGGAGTCACTTGTTCTCTGCTGTGTTTGTGGGAAGAGTCCTGTAAATACTCAAAGATCACCCAACTGACTGCAGAAATCACTCCTGGCACTCCAAAAATCACTGCTCGGGGGTCCAGCCAACGCACAGCCCCACCGGTCCGTCAAAGCCCACCTGGGTACCCATCAGGTTTGGATACTAATCCCTTCCCTTTATATTCAGTACAAACCCAGCCAGTTCAAATAAAATAATGGCTACTAAAATTCCACACTAATAAAGTTCCTTTGGGCAGAAGTTTTGGGAAGAGGCACAGCTCCAGCTGACCTTGCCGGTACTCAACAAGATGTAGGTCAAATACTTGAATTGCCAAGTCACTAACCCCCCTATGCACTTGTATTGCTGTGGACTTAGTGCCTTCTGAAGCTGCAGGGGGAAAGAAAGGGCTGCCTGGATTGATGGGGTGGTAATTCCTGCTGAAGTATAGTGCTGGATACAACTGCTCTGGATGAATGGTTGTGACTGCAGGGAGAAGTGAGTGGAGCAAGGGGGAGATCCATTTCTGGTTGGATTCAAAGCTTTTTCCACCTTCCTGAAAAAATCACTTCATCTTCCAGCATCCGACACAATGATCCCAAACTCCACAGACAGCACCAGCAGCCCAAATACACCTTCAAACCTCCCCTTCCCCTTCACCTTCCAGAAACTCGGAGCAAGACAGCAGTTTTACACTTATAAGCAATCAAACCAGCCCCACCAGTGTGAGCTCCTGCAATCATCTCACCGGGGCTCTCACGCCTGCAATGCAGCCACCTCCAGGCTGCAGCACTCCTTGCAAACCAAGACTCCTTCAGCAGGGAGAGGATTAGTAAATTGCATGGATGCTCCCTGAGGAATTTGAAGAGATGAAGTGTAATTACTCGTGATGGAATTTGACTCGCCTGAAAACATATGACAGCAGGAGTCACAGCTCCCAGGTCACGCAGGGACAAGCAGTAGGACCCTGAATCATCAACTCCAGCCCCTGCCATCACCAGCAACCCTGTTGCATAATCCAATTCGGGAATCTGTCATGGAAATCTTAGAATTAGCTCAATTTTCTACCCCCCACTGCTGCTGGCATCCTGCTCTGTGACTGCCTCCTTCCCAAAGCACTGAGGATGCTCTATTATAGGTATGCCCACATTGGCGTGGGCTTCCCCACATGGTTGGGCACACAGAGGTCAGCATTAGCTCAATGACAGCATTTCCAGAGAGGAATTACAACAGGGGAAGGTGGGAAGTGTAACACAGAACACGTTTTCAGTCCAGAATTAAAAGGTCAATTACTTTATAATCTCGCAGGTACAGGAATGGTCTTGCTCATTCAAACGAGACTTAACAAGACAAGGTCCCAGCCCAGAATAGAGAAATTGCTGCAGACCTGGGAGTGAATAATAAATACTGATGAGACAGAGGTTGCATCATTAAAATGGAGCAGGCTGGATTCTGCCCTTGTATCTACCCCTGTAGATCCTGGATATGGGATTTTCTAGATGACGTATGCACATTCCATCCTCTGCTAATTCATTAAATGATGCACAGTGATCGTTTCATAGCATACACTGGAGCACCCACCCCACACATGCAAAAAGCAGGCAGACAGTGCTTTGGACCTCGGGGCTACCCAGGGTTGAAGATACACTGGGGAAGGAAAATGAGTGTGGGGTTTTTCCTCCACTTTCCCTATTGTCAGAGAGGATGCACCTTTGATTAGGTGTGGTGGATGGAAAGCTCAGGTTGTGGACCAGCTTAGTGCAGGGTAAGAGGAGTTGGGCAATTTACCTTGGCTATTCCAAAGACCTGGGACATGATGCTGTCTGCTGAGGCATCATGTGGAGATGCTTCATTTTCAGGCTTGCTTTTGCAAATAAGAAGAAAACTGATACTTCTTGTTAGGCCCATTCACACAAATACGTTTTTTGAGCACCAGACAGCAAGGGATGCCCCAACTTCGGGATGCAGGAGGATGGAAGAGGCTGTGCCTGCTGCGGTACAAGGCTCGTACCCATCCTTTGCTCCATGTCCCTCATATCTGTCCACTGTGTAAGTGCCCAAAGGCCATCTCATGGAGAGCACAGAACAGGTTACAACAGAGGATGCTGATCTCTGGACCAGGCTGGTCCTTTGGTGTACAAAATCTCCCTGGTGTCCCACAGGGACAATTACCAAATGGGAGTTACTCATCCTGACCCAAAGCCATTAGTTACAAAACAGGGAAGAAGGCTTAAAGCTTTTATGCTCGAACATGTTAGCTCAGCCCTTTAGGGAACTCCTGATGCGCCAGAGCATCTAATCTCTGCAAATCACTTTTATTCTGCCTCGCTTTGGGTTTTCGTTTTTAATCAACTTAATCTTTATTCATGAGGTGTGCTGTTGCATTACGGAAACACCCAGATCCCGAGCATCAGGCTCAGGGAACGGAAATTGGGGAAACTTGATGTTTGTTCCAGCCAGGGCTTAAGGTCTGGAGCAATCCATCTGGACTTATGTCAGGCCCCAGCACTCCTCCACGTCCTGGCAGGGAGAAGGAGGAGGAGGAGAAGGAGGAGGTGGGAAATGGCCCAAGCATGCAGAGGACAAGCACTAGAGCCCGAGGCTGCGATGCTTTGATCAGCACGTCCTATCGCTATATTTAATCAGCGAGGTCCATGCTCACCTTGTCTTGCTGATGGAGCCTTCTTTTAAATAATAAAGAAAAAAAAGGTTTCTTTGAAATATAAGTAATAAATTAATAGGATCAAAGAAACCAGGGACCAGCGAGTGACAGCGACACGGAGCAAAGAATAAAGGAAGTGCTAATGGGATTTCAAGGGGAGAAGTGGGGCAGGAGGGAGGCTTTGCTCCCAGAACTGGGATGCCAGGACATCACGACCTATTCCTCATGTTACACTGATTCATCCCCACCTAAGACAGAGTTTCACAAGCTGTGTCCAAAAAGGGATGTAGGCAGAGCACAGAAGAACAGAGCAAAGTTTGACACCCAACACAAACTCCTAAGAGCGGGCTAGGAAACACTGGTGTTAACACTTCTGCTTTAGGAAGAAAGGAGCAATTCCCACATACACTTCACTGGAAGCAATGTGTTATCATTTGGGGTTCTCAAGAGGGGCTGACCGAGCAAAGCTCCATCCCCTCAGATCAGCCCCAAAGCATCCCCAGTTTCTCCAATGCAAACAGCAATGCTCAGCAGCCTGCAGTGCCCTCACTCGCATCCTCCAAGGATCAGCTCCCCCCCAGCCATGATCCAAAGGTACTTAGGGGTTTGTAATTCCACTAATGAGCTGTAATTAATTAATTGCCCTGTTAGCACAAGAGTTTCACAGTTTTTGGCAAACACGGAGCCGTTCTGTAGCTGGAGGGATGCTCTACCCCAGTACCATCAGGCTGATCACGGCTGCAGGCGAGCCCCATCTCAGCACAGAGCACACTTGCTTTTCACCCAGGGAACTCATTCCTGTTTGTAGCACAGTGAAAGGACCCTGGAAAGAGCCACACAGCCCACAGGACTCCCCAGATTACAGACAACCAAGTCACAGACATTAATTCCAAGGGTTCACAGATATCAGCATCTTCAGAACATCAATTCCCTCTGGCAAACTTAAAAATATCACAGCAGAGACAGACAGCAAGAGATACCAGGACCCTTTGTGGTCCCTACAGAGCAAGAACGTTCTGAGGGGGATGCGCAAAAGCAGTGAGGATGGAGCCAAAGGAGGCTGGGGGCCGGCAGCCCTGGGATGCGCAGAGCCGTGCTGCAGCCTCCTGCATGCTGGGGATGCATCCAGCATGTGCACGGCAGCCACCTCTCCCTGCTCAGCTTCTCCATTACCTCCATCCTTAATAATTAAAGCATCAGTGTAAAGGCATTAAAGTTTCAGGGGGTGACACGTTCAGAGCAAAAGACAGCAGGGACCAGGCGAGGACTGCTGCTACTTAACCCTGCACGGTGCCGGCAGCGAGGGATAGGACCCTGCCTGGCTGCCACTATGGGCAAGCCCTTTCCTCCCCTGAGATCCCTTCTTTTCAGCCTTGCTTTCCAAGGTCATCCATCCCAGACAAGGTGTCTGTAAACAATCCTAATAGAGTGGGGGGTGATTCTTCCCAGGGAGCATGGCTTTTTATAGACCATACGGCTTCGCCTGGAGCCAGCTCCGAGCAAGGGTTACGAGTTACCTTTGGCTGGCGGCGGAGGATGAACAGGAGGGCTCTTCTGAAGGAGCAGATGGAGCTGTCGTGCCTGGGAGCCAGCCCAGCCCTGCTGCGGTGACAGACTGTCCCACGCTGCCTCCCCCGACAAGGCTGCGCCGAGACCCCCATGCAAGGAGGCACCCGAGGGGCTGAGCACTGACACAACTCATCCCACTAGGAAGCAGCCAACTCACCACACTTGCTTCCTCCTAGGTATAACCCAGCAGGCTGGAGAGGAGGATGCTTCTTCTCCTCTCGTTAGTCCCAGCTGGGCAGAGTACACCATCTTCCCTCAGATACTCGCAGCAATTAAGCTAATTGCATCCCCCTGGGTAGCTGCTGCTGGTGCCCTGCTCACAAAGCCCAGGGCAGAGGGCTTGGGTCCTTCTGCACTCTGGGGGATACAAGCCCCTCGTGTATAGGATGCAATCTCCCAGATAAAACGCTTTACACACTATTTACTCTTAGAGCTTCATTAACGCAACCACAGCCCACATCAGGCTGAATAAGTGCAGGAGCAGAGCCCATCCCTCCATAGAGCAGCAGAGATTTGGGTTTGGTGAAGCTCTGCCCTTGGGGTAGTGGGAGGAGAGGTTTGGGGCTCAGAATGGGGGTCAGGAGTGCTCAGGCAGCCCCTTGCCTTTGCTTGCTGCATCTCCTCCGAACTGATGTGCTCATCGCATTAGGAAGCACAGAAGAGTGGAGCCATCAGAGCCGGAGTCAGGATTTGGTGTGCCAGGACCGCGGCTCCGTGATTAATCCTTCCCCATGACACGGCCTGGGCCCGGGCGCAAGTGAGCATTACCTTGATTAAAGGAGATGGGTTGATGCAGCGCTTGGTCCCAGCAGCCTCCCAGGACTGTCCCTTGTCATCGAGTGCAGCTCCCCACATTGCAGGTCCCCAGGACACCACTCAGTCACCCGCTGCCTGACGCTCCCAGGGACCATCCCTCCTTGCCAGGCAGCCAGAGGTTGTTTCCTTCATTAATCCAGCATTTGCTCCTCTGAGGATGCTCCTGCCCTTTCAAAGCATCTCCTGCTTTGTCACCTGCCTTTTCAGGCACTGCAGATATAAAACCACCTTGTTCTCTATGCAATGCCACCAGCCGCGTGTGCAGCACCCCTGGGTGCAACCCTGGAGCTAAGCTAATGATGCTACCGGTCACCCTCTTCTTCAACCCCCAGCTCGTTGCCCCACTTTCCAGCCTTGTTTCAGCACTTTGGTCTTTCAAAGAGAAGTTTCTTTCACAGCAGTATTATAAATGTGATGTCTTGTGGGTTTTGATAGCCCCTTCTAAGAGCTGGCCATGTACAGGACTGTGCTGCTGCAGGGGCAGCCCTTAGGCTAGCCCCTTTTGGGCTAGTCCCTCTCCCTCCATCTCCGGAAGCTGCAGCCATCTCCCACAGGGATCCAGCTCCCTTTTCGCCCTGTGCTGTTCTTGCATCTACTTTACTTTGCTGAACACCAAATATTTCATCACCTCTCTGGAAAGATTCCCTAGAATAGAAAACATTCTGAGCTCTGGGCTGCTCCGGGGGGGTGCATTAAGCCCAGGGATGGATGCAGCCATGCTCACCCTGCACAGACAAGCTGGGCAGAGCCCAGCCCCAGCCTTGCCCTGGCACCACTGAGGCATTAGGTGTGCTTCAAATGTGCTTCTTTCATCATCATCCCTTTGTATCTGGGCCTCTGACCAAGCCATGAACATTACTGGTGGCTGCCAAGATCTCAATGATCACCCTCCCCATCACCTCCATCTCTTTGGCAAGGCGATGCTCGTCCCTGAGCATGCTGAGGGGCAGCAGGACCCTCCAGAGGACATCCATCATGGATGTTTGGAAGGTGGAGACAAAGGGCTCACATCAGCAGTATCACAGCCCCATGGGCTCCCCACACTGCTCCTGTTCCCCTCACCAGGTGTCAGGATGATAAAGCCGATCCGATCCTGCCGGAGCCAGGCACAGCACCCGGCAGCTCCCGTAATTAATGGCACCTCCAGCACTTCCCTGCTGGGCCATGAATAAAACATCCTTTCTGAGGACCCGAACGTTGAAAAATCTCTTCTTATCCTGTTAATTATATTGGGTGGGACACTGCTTTTCTTCTTTTCTCCTCCTGCTCAATCAGGATGGGGGAAGGTGGTTTGGGGCCCCTTCTTTCAGACCAGTACCCCTTTTCCTAGAGGGATGGTGTAAATGCCATGGAGATTGCAGACCCCATATCCCTTTCACATCCCTTTGGAAAAGCAGCCACCCCTGCTGCTTCGAACCTGCTGGATCTCAGCAGTAGTTACAGCTATTGGAGTTATTGGCATTTCCAGGTCCTTCAGCATCCAAGAGCCTCTCCTGGAAACCAGCCTCCCCAGACCCTTGCCATCTTGCAAATGCCTTTGCCGCATAACCAGGTTACAAACATGAAGCTATTCGTTTTCATTCTGAAGATGGGGCTGCACATTGTCCCTGACCCCTGGAGAAGCGGGGAGAAGAGAGAGGGTGATGTAAGCCAAAGGGCTCCAAGCATCCAGATGAACTCCTGGCGTGAGTTTCAGCACAACCCCATGCCTCAGTTTCCCCATTTCTCTATAATATCCACTAAATCCAGTGGAGGTTTTTCCCTACCTGCCTGGTTTTAACCTTTGGCTGATGCAGTAGATGCTCAGAGAGGGGGAGAGTGGATGGATGCAGGCTGCTCACAGCTTCAGGCCTCAAACAGACCCTTTACATCTGCCCACCCACCCTGCCATGGCTTATACATGTATTTCCTCAATCCCCACCAACAATCCATCATGTTCATCCATGTCACGGACAGACGGGTTTGCATCCCTAAGTGCTTTGTGGGAGGCTGAGCTCTGTGTTTGCTCCACAAGCCAGTCCCACCCAGCAGCTTCAGAGTAGCTCCCATTGCCACTTGGCTTAGGGAATCAGAGCCATGTCTGAGCAGAAGAGAGAGTTTGCCCACACACATCCAAGCCTCTGAGCATCTCCCCTTTGTGGAGAAAGGTGAAATTCCACCCCAGCTTCACTGGCTCCAACCCAGGAGCTGCATTAACAGAGCTTTGCCAGATCAGGATCAGACCCATAGCCAGGTCCTACCATTGCAGAAGCATCTCAGCCACCAATAGTGCCAGCAAGGGAAGATGCTGCCCTGTGCCTAGAGCCTGGCAGGCGTTGAGCTCAAAGCTGTGCCATGCTGGGATGCTCCAGCGTGGTCCTATGGAGGTGACAGCAGCCAGGACTTGCCTTTGCACACTGAGTTTGAGCTGTGGCTCTGCTGGGCAGCACTGGGGCTGGGTAATGCAGCACTGCCCATCCTTGGCTAAAGGGGGACCTTTAGCAAAGATGTGGCAATTTCCTGCCTGAGCAACAAGCACTTTACTTCTCACTGGATCCTTTGGCAGCCAATTTTCTCTCCTTGGGCTCCTTCCAGCTCAATGGTGCAGCCCTCAGCACAGCACAGGGATCAACACATCCAGCCTGTTCGGCATGGTGGCTAGCACCGGCTCAACCCACCCTACAAGGTGCTTTCTCCTTTCCTTTCATGCCCCAGGGGGGTTGATGGCATCCTCTGTGCATCCTCCCTTCTGTCTTGCTGAAGGGCTTGGAAAGGTTCATCTCTCAGCAAGATCTGTGCCATAACTCTCAAAAACTGGAGTATAAGTGTTTGAAGTGCTCTCAAAGGGAAGAACTGGCACCTTTAACACTAGGAAATATAGTGACATCCACTCACACAAGCTAAGGATGCTTCAGTTGTGTTTTAAGAGGGAGGCCTGCAGAGGAAAGAGATCTTCCAGTAGCTTTGTCACCGCAGTGAGAGTCTGGAGCTAATAAAGGAAATTGACTCTGCCAAGGTGGAGAGGAAAATGAATGAGTAATCTAAACAGGACCACTAAAAATCTCCTGGTGCTCTTCAATAAAGCACAGATTAGCAGGAGGATTTGCAGCCATGCTGCAGGCTGGGGCTCAGATCTGCCGCTGAGGTTTTGCACAGGCTTGGGTGAACCTCTTCATCTCACCCTGTCCTCCTGTTTCTCCATCTGGGAGGCAGAGACAGACTTCATTCCACAGTAAAAGCTTCATTGAGTGATGGTTTTGAAGCCTTTTGAGATCTTCCAGCGGGGACAAAAGCCATAGGGATGCGGAGCACGGCGCGTCGGGTGGTGTGGAACAGAGAGTATGATCTGTCCTCCTTTCTGCAAGTGAACTCTTCCCTCAGATGCCTTCATCAGCCTCAGCTAATTGCTCATTTGATGTCACCAGGATCCTGGTGCTGCAGATCAGCCCCAGCTCTGTGCCAGCACTGGTACCACAGGGAAGCAAGTTTTCCCTCCTTAATACAAATAATAAAGAGGGATTTTTAGCCAACAAAAGATGGAAAACCAAGGCAATCCCAGCGGGAGCGTATTTTTATAAGCTGGGGCTCTAAGGGAAAGGGCAGGGAACCTGACACAGCACAAATCATTCTCCTGTCACTTGCTGTAATCTAGAAATGCTCTACTAGAAACAAGAGCAGCCCCAGCTGCCGGCAGCAAAGCAGAATAGAGGCCAGGGATGAGTACAGCTCAGGTTCGGGTCTGGCTGCCAGGTACATGTGGGTCTCTGAGGCTGGTAAGCACTGCACTGCTCTGCTCTGATTTATAAATACATAGAGCTGCCCTGCTCAGTGACATCCATCACCCGCAGCCAGCAGATGTAGCCAGGGGGGAAATGTCTCCCTCCATCCCAGCTGGCCAAGCTCAGCTCTCAGCTCGATAAGGACAGAGCTCCATGTTCCTAGTTCCTCCCCAAAAATGCCTTCTTTGGCTGAGGAAGGGGCAGGAAACGTGTAGGGCTCATTGAGCAGCAGGTTCCTGGAGAGCAGAAGGGTGGCATGGGGACCTAATCCCCAGCCAGCCATGGAGGGCTCAGCACCATTGGGCAGCCCAGCTCAGTGGTCTGAATGATGCAAAGCATCCATTATGCAAGGATAACACATGTCTTCCTCTGGGTGCTTGCTCTTAATGAATTGGACCTGGTGCCAGTGAGGTTGGGAAGTTGCCTCTTGCTCCCTCAGCCATAAAAGCTGTGAGCTTGCATGTCCCACCACTGGAACCAGAGCAGCAAAAGCCATCAGCTAACAGTGATTTACCTGGAAAAGGAGGTTCTGGGGAAGCTGGGGCTCTTTGCCAATTCAGTACAAAGTGAGGCAATACTTGAAGGAGGGCAAAGAAACTCAAGGGTGTCAAAGAACTTCAGGGCTTCCAAAAGGAGCAGTTTGATTTTTCTTGGGAAATGCAGATTCCCATTTGCTTTGAGGTGTTCCAGGTGAGACCTTTGGCAGCATTTTAACATTTCCCATTTTCAAACACTTTTGCTCTGATCACAGAGGACAGAGCAGCTCAAGAGGAGGCATGAAGCATCCCAGAGAGGAGCGAGAGCCTCCTTCTTCCCCCTTTCCCTGGTTCTATCAGGGTTTCCATCACCGCAAGACCTTCTCTATCTCTCCTATATGGCAGAACCAAACTCTCTGGCCCATCCTAGTTCCAAGCACTGGATCCGGGGACCCCAAGCACCTCCTGTCCATGGGAAAAGCCCATCTGCACAGATTATTTAGAGGAGAACATTTGCTGTATTGAAGATGATTTGATGATGAAAGTTTAAAGGGAGAACTGAGCAGGGTGTCCTGGAAATGGATTCAGCCAAATAAGTCCTTTGTGAGGTGACATCCTTATGGCAGCACCCCTTGACCCTGAACACCATGAGAGCATTGGCAGTGACACAGAGGCTGCGACACACAGAGAGCCACCAGCCCTTGGACAACCTGCCCTGCAGGTTATAGGAGTCACCGAATGACTTATCCATACATGGAGTAAAAGCCCTGTTGGTGATCAAAAGTCCATCAGGGAGAGCCCTGTGTGCTGTGAACAGCCCCCAGGAATAGGCATGGAGAAGCCACTGGGGAGCTGGGGAAGGGCAGAGCAAGGGGAACCCTTCACAGAAGCAGGGGAAAGCCCCAAAAGCAAACATCTGCTCTCACCTTCTTGCCCAGCTGGGAAGGAATAGCCCTGCTCAGGGGCTGGAGCACATTGCTGCACCCCAAGGTAGACCAGGAAACCACCTCAGGTCCCTACAAGCATCGAGGTAGTCCCCAGGCCACCACAACCATTCTTCCTTTTGCCATTGGGGCAGATGAGGAGCCTGAAGAAGAGCACCCAGATTTCCTCCCAGCCATCCCAGGTCCCAAAGGATATGGTTTGTTTGCATCTAGAACACATCCAGCAGGCACCAACTGGTGGAGATCATCCCTTTGAACCCCTAAATGCCCTTTCCTGGCAATCAAGAAGCCATGGCAGGAGGAGAAGCACAACCGGAGCAGCCACATGGGCATACCCATCTCATCCCAGCGCACCCAACATGGACTCAACACTCACTCAGCTCCCTCTTTTTCAACACCCTGAAGATGGCTCCTGGAGCTCTCTTCTTGCTCCTACCTCCAAAACACTGGTGGAGAAAGATCTCACCTCTTCAGAGCCAACCTTCTCCACCACCTTCTGCTGCTGGAGCCCAGAGCCAACCACCATGTGTCCACTCCTCCTATGAGCAAGGCTGAGGAGCATCAGGAGCTCAGAGATGTTTGCCTATGGATGGATCAAGAGAAGGGAAAGGGCTGGGGAAGCTGCATTCAAGCCAGCAATGCTTGCTCAACCTCTGGTTAGTGGCTCCACAGGAAACACCTTCCCATGCTCACCTGGAAAGACATGTTCCGAGTGTAGTAAGGGAGCAGGGAGTGGACAGGATGCTTTAGGAGGTACACCCCTTGGCAGATGCAGCTTCCTCTTCACCACAGCTGGCAAAGAAGAGGCTTCAGCGCTCAAGATGCTTTTGCTCCCTGCTTTGCAGCACTGGGGTCTGCTATGGCTGTTTCTAGAGCTAAAAGAGCTTTCTTATCCAGGACTAATCCAACCTGGCCTTGCTCCTTGGTAGCTCTGGTATGTGCCATTATAACATGGTAGAGAACAATCCAAACCTGCCTGTCGCAGTCACGGCAGAGCTGATGGTGACAAGGAGTAGGTCTGTCCCACCATGGAGCTGCTCCATCGCCACCCTCCCACTATCAGCTCTTATGGATGGGTACCAGATGTGACCGGATACAACACTCACAGCCCCATTGACTTCCCTGGGAGCACAGGATGCAGCAGAAGGCTCCATTCTCTGTCTGGAGAAGGTTACTCAGGTTAAAAGCATGTGTTCATGTGTCATGAAACCAAACACTGCTTCCTCCTCCCACCACCCTCATCACTGAGCTGGGCGGTATCTCCAGTGCTCACCACAGCACTCCAGCCTCATCACCTTTCCTGTCACACCCCTCCAAGGTGTGACACCACCGCATCCACTCACACCATGGGCATGGGCTGGAGGAGACCTGCGTGGACATTACAGCAGCAACCACATCCCAAAGGGTCACTGACCTGGTACCCAACCTTACCTCGTGACATGGCACATGTCATCCTTTCCACTCCTATGCCATGATGGTGCCAGATGCTCATGGCAAAGCAGCACAGCTCAATGACTCACAGCCATCTCCCAAAGGCTGCTCTCACTCCTCGTAGGTATCAGGTACTTGCCATGCTCAGAACCTTCTTCAGATGCTGCTTCAAACAGCTTCTGGATGGCTGAATAAGGTGTACATCAGCTGCTTCCCACACCTCCATGAGGCCACATGCCCTTTCTAGTGAAGAGCTGCTCCGGGCTCAGGAAGGTTGGGACATTCAGTGGGAAAATGCTGATTTTACAAGGGGTCCTATCAGCACCGGAGAAGCAACGCCCAACTTGGGATTGCTGCACATCAAACAAAGCCAGGAAGTGTTTCTTTCCAGCCACGAGTGAAGGAACGAGAGGAGGAGAACCAGGTGAAGCTAGGGACAAAGCACCATTTGCCATATGCCTTTGCAGGATGCCAGCCAGCTCTTACAGTCCTGAAATGGAGACCTCTTGTTCACAAATACATGATGGTGTCTGGTGAAATCAAAGGGCTTGAGGGGGCAGGAAGAACCCCTCCTCCATAGCCATGAGTCAGCCTGTAGCGTTGCTGTGGACAGGAAGCCACGCGAGTCATGGGCTGCAGTTGGGATGGAGATGACCACTAAGAGCAATGCTGTTGTTCTTAGCCAAGATCCTGATATGGGCAGAAAGACCCCAAGAGCTGCTCCGTTATCAGCACATCGTGCCCTGGAGACATGCTGCTCCCATCTTCAAGTCTCCATCTCCCAACCTGGAGCTGGGTTCCTGCTGTGCTGGATGTGTCCCCTTCACTCAGGTAACGCTCTCCATCCAACAGCCAGTCTCTGTGCTAAAGCCAATGTCACTGATTGCTAAACAGCATTTCCCAAGGCTTTTCCCACACGGATACCACCATTGGAAAGAAACATGAAAGAACACAGATTTTGCAGAGGGATTTCATGCATAATTAATCTGTAACTCAAGAGGTGCTAAGGAGATACAGGAACCCTTCCATGAAGCCTTTCTTTCACTTGGAAGGTTTTACTTCTCCATCTTTGCCACTCAGACCTCACTTTGGCAGCTCAGGACTTTCCTCCTCATCTCACACTCATTCTCCGCCCTCTCTGCACCCTCATTTAGAGGCACTTGGGTTGTTCCTCACCCATGGTGAAGGAGCAGCTGTGAGCACAGCATGCGGAGCAGCGAGGCCAGGAGCAACGTTTGCCAAGAGACTTGAAGAAGGGCTGGTTATGAGAAGCTGCCCTTTGCTAGCTGGTTTGCTTCATGCCTCCCTTCCGACTGTGTGGTGCACTCAGCCAAATATCATTAAAGGTTTCTCCACACGCTGATCACCTTATTTGCCTTCAAAGCTGGAGCAAGATCTCGCTCTTCAGGAAGAGGTGGTAGTGACTGTACCACGGTCAAAGCCAACAAAGGCTGTGCAGACCGGCTCCGAGCTCGTCTGGCTGTGGGAATTGGTGGGGATGCTTCAGGGAGAAGTGGTTAATGCCTTCGAAGTGAATATGGGTTGGTAAGTGGGAAGAGGAAAGAGACATTTTGCTCCTAGTGGGTAATTATCAACTGTGGAAAGGTGGGGAGCTTACTGATGGGAGGGGAATTATAACCTAGCATAAAACCAATCTCTCCCCCCAAATCCAATTCTCTTTAGTGTTCAGGAGTGTTTGGTGTCATTCCAAGGCTCAGTTTCTGGAGTTTGGAAAGGTCCCTCAACAGACCTCCAGCATCACTGCAAAGCAGAGGCTGCATCCCTCTTGTTCAGAGGTGCACAGGAACGGGTGACGCCTCAGGGCAAGAGGCTGAGGGAAAACAAATGGCTTCATTATGGAGAACCAATTGTGATGAGATGAGAAGTGACTTAATTACAGTAAGTCCCTTTACAGCAGATCTGCCAGGTGCTAAAAGACTTTTTAATTTAGCAGAGAAAGGCAGATCAACGCCAAGCATCTGGAAGTTGAACCCAGAGAAAATCCAATTAGGAATCAGGCAATGCTGCGAGTGGAGCAAGTGATGAAGTGATGGATTATTCATCCCAGCATGTCTTGAACTCAAGGGAGGGGGAATCTAATGGATCCTTCTAGCGCTGTATCTGTGGATGATGAACACTCCTACCCGACTTCTATGAGCATGCTCGCTCCACTGCAAAAGCAAGGCTGGGAGTTAGGCTAAATGCAAAGTTCCCATGCACATGACGGAGGACGACCCACAAGTCCTACTAGATAAGTTGCTCTGTTTCATGCTTGGAGGCATTAATAACCCAGAACTAGCAGCCAACTCCATGGAAACCAACTGGTAGTCAGTGACAAGTTCTCCTGTTGCTATAGGAACAGGGCCCAAACAAATAAAAATTACCTATAATTTTTCCTCCCCAAAGTTCTCCCACATCACATTTCCATAGCAACCAATTAGCCCATTAGTGATCTGAACCAAACGAGTGGACGGGTGCAAGTGCCCGGCTACCTTGTCCTGCTCTGTCCTCTCTTGCAGTTAGCTGAGAAGAGCCATTGTGATAGTTTATGCCAGGTTAAGTGCAAAGGCTTGAGCACGAGGAGTTGCGCATCTCAGGGCTGAATTCCTTCATGCCTTCCTCATGATAACTCTGCTACAAATACCACTTGGTCCCTTCTATTTCTAGCTGTCACCTTACACTTCAGTTTCTTGACCTTGACGATTTCTTTCCAGACTTGTCATGTCTCCTCCGGGATCAGTATAGGTCTGGTTGACAGCTTCATGGTTTGGCAATGCTCTCTTATCCTTCTGGCCATGATATTCAGGTCTCTTGCCTTGTTGCTACCTTCTGCACCAAGCTAACACACTTCATCTGCAAGGTCCTTTGCAAGAGTCTCTTCTCATTTACACTCTACAACCACATCTCTCCATCCTCCTGTGGCAAATTACTATCATGGGTCTCCTTCATCTCTAAGCCATGCTGGAGCATTGTTCAGCCATTTCCACCTACGTCCCAACACGTCTGAGCCCTGAGGAAGCCACTGCTCAACTCTAATTGACCAAACATGGTCTAAAGAGACCCATCACTGCCTTGTTAAATAGCAATGGATGCTATTGTCACCTTCATGGCCAAGGAAAGACCATAGCTCTGCAGATGTAGGGCTAAAAGGATGCATTGGATCACTCTCTGTTGATTTCAAGACAATCTGGATATCATGATCCTTCCCCAAGGCTGATGAACACATTTACACCCCATGTGCTACCTGTTAGGCTGAGTTGTGGCTGAGCAGCCTGGCTACGTGGCATCAGCGTATGGTCCTGTGCGTCCCGCCTGAGCTCAGCAGTCACATTACAGGAGATGAGCGGCCACAGAGCAATTGGGTGTAAAAACTCAATTGGGAAATAAGAAAATATGCTAAAAACCAAGAACGAAGCGGCAGGATTGCTGTTGACAAGTGGTGGTGTAATTAACACCAAGTGCATCCAAGATTAGATGCATTAAACCATAGTTGCAGGCCCACAGAGAGGAGATGCTACCTTCAATTAGAGCCAGAAAACAGGGTTTGGAAAGCAGAGATCAAGTCTGATTTCCTTCGCTGTAGTAGAAATCCACTGAAAATCCCTGGAAATCCCCTGACTTGCAGCCACAGGGAAACAGAGCCCAGGTTGTCTTGGGTTTCTTTCCTAGGATTTGATTGTTCTGGCACCTCTCAAGGATTATGTTGAGAAAACAAGGCAGAAAGGTGGGGAAAAACAATCAGCAATGTAAAGGCAAACGACGGCGAGTCTTTGAAACCTGCAGTCTTGAGACTCTGGTTCAGGGCCTTAAATACACAGTGAGAACAAATAACCCCAAAGAAAGCAGCTGAACTCCAGGGAGAACAGCTTTTCCTGCCTGGATCTGCCCGGCTTCCCCTTGTTACCCAGCCTTTTGGATGGACAGACCTAATCCTGACCACCACAGGTCCATGCTGAGACGCAGGAAGGGGAGAAGTGCCTCAGGGACTCAAAGCTCTGCAGAAATGCAGTTTCCTTCTCCCCTTCCCTTTGGTTTCACCATTACAGCATTCCTGGGAGGCTGGAATATGAGTATTCCTCGCTCCAGAGAGCCGTGCCTCCAGCCTTCCCTGGGAATCATGCAAAGCTGCTGTGCCTTCACCTTTCCTTCCAGCATGATGATTAGCAAACTGCTCCCAAGAATAACCTACGTAGGTGTCCTCTGGGACAACCTGAATGCTCAGAACCTGGGGGCTTCAGTTAAAATCCTTTATTGGGACCTGTGCACTGAGCGTTTCTCCTGAGCCCCTCATATGAATTGTTGATAAGGATGAGTCAGTGGAAACAAGAGTTCTCATTGTTGGTTTCATCAAAGGCAAGAACGATCACCCTAATTCCTGTGGATTGGATATCACCAGATGGGAGAGAATCTGCTGCAGAGACCACTGATACTCTCTGGAAACCTGCCCACCCTCTGCATCTTCAGCTTTCAACACTTTCTGCTACCACTTCTGCTCCACAGGCTCCTAAATACAGGAAACCCTGTTCCAGAACATCCTCATTACGAGGCTGCAGGAGTGCATCTCCCACCACAGCACAGGGATGAGCAGCCCTTCCCTCCCACCTCCAACCACTGGCCAGGGCAGCGGTTGCAGCAGGAGCCTGGAGGGGACATATCCCTGTCTCCCAGCACTTACATCCGCTGTTACATGAAGGGTCAGCATCTGGAGCCCTCAGCAGAGGAGTAGGATGCTCATCTTGATGGTTTCTTCTTCCTCACTTTAGGATCCACTTGGGGTCATTTTTAGATACTCAGTTTTACACCTTGTGTTTTCTGCACTGCTCTGCAGCTTCACATCAAATCTGAATTTACCATATGCTGCACCACTTCTGTATGTTAGATACTATGTCTTTATTCTCCTTATTAGCCCTGAAATCAGCTCTGCATGTCCTCCACCAACTACTGCCGAGTTGTTTATAGCCATGGGGTCTCCATCCCCAGGTTTCACTATCCCATGTCTGTGCTCCTCTACACCACATCCCACATCTCCACTTCTCACATCTCTGCTTTCACACCAGGCCTGTATTTCTCTATCTCACATCATGATATTAGAGTGAAAAACCCCTCATTCTACAAGGAATAACTGCTTGCTGGTGTTATCTGTATAAAGCTAAGGCTGCAGCATCCAAACCGAAGTAAAATAAATTAATCATAGCTCCTTGCTCAACTAGAAAATCTGCTGTTACATCTAAACCAAGTGAAACAAAGCCGTAGAAGGGCAAGGAAAGTTCAGACAGAGCAAATCCACCAAGCTCTGTCCTGAGGCCTTGCACACCCGGTACAAGGCTTATTGGAATGGCAACACCACATCAGGGGCTGCATTGTGAAGCCCCATCTGCTTACCTCCATATTCCCTGGGGTAAGCAGCACTGGCACCCTGGGCTGACGACCGATGTATCCCTCTCATGGCTCATTGAAGTTGCTGAGGTCAGGGTGGAGGATTATTGTTCCAAGCACAACTGGGGGGCAAAATGCTCCATGTCTCAGGCAAGGGATGCAGCCCCACTCAGGATCTCTGATGCCTTCGCCGCTGCGTCCAAGCCATTGCTGAGGACCAGGGATGGAGGCCAGGCTGCCAACCCGCCCCTCCTCGCCTGCTTCATTACCTCCACAATTACACACATCATAAATGCCCAATTCAACACTTGCTGACAAAAAGGCATCTGAAGCAGAGGGCAGCACGCCTTTATGAGGAATGTTCCCCCAATCCCAGGGGCTGTGCTTCCAGATGAATTCCTGTAAGTCACACATGAATTCCCATCATTAATCACTGTCACCTCCGGCTGCGCAAGAGTGAGAGATAGCAGACAGGGCACAGAGAGCTGAGCCCACATCCATGCACAGGCACAAGACAGGTCAGGATGAAGCCAGGCTGGGTACCATATCTGCTGGAGCAGCAGCACTGGGGATGCTGGAGGTGCTGCAGTGAGATGGAGCCACCTCAGGGCTTTGCCAAGCAAACTGGCTCTATATTTAACCAGAAACACTACAACCTGTCTGGTCAAGTCCCCATTGGGACACAGAAGACATTCATCTTGCCCCAAAACGTGATTTGACCCCAGGGTGGATGGAGCCTGGCTGCCATGTAGCTTCTCTGCTGTCTCATAAGGACCAAGTGGCATCAGCACAAGCACAAAAGCCCCCCCCCCCCTCCTTCTCCACCAGCCCCATCTCCTTGTCACCCATGGGAATCTGATTATCAGCAAGATCTCTGCCACTGTCAGATGCGCTCAAAACCACAATCCAATTAAATCTGATTGGATTAAAAGGTGAGGGTTGCAAGGATGCAGACACATACATCCGGGGCAGGATGCCATTCCCCATGGAATTCGGCTGAGATCGGCAGGACAGTCACCTCCAGGTGAAGGAAAACCCAGGACACGGCTCTGGCCCCAGGATGAACTCCATCCCTTGAGGCCAGTTCACACATCAGCCCAATAGAGCACCCCAGAAAGAGGAAGGTGAGCTCAGCCTCTTAGAGATGCTTTTAATTCTTTCTCTTCTTTTGAAATCAAATAACATTCCAAAGGAGAAACTTTGTCATCTGAGCAACAGAGCGGGAATGGGGGGGGGGGGGGGAACATGAATGGAGAGGAAAGGGAATTGGAAATGGGCATTTCATCTCTTGCTCTTGGAATGAATGTGAAAACAACCAAAAGACAGAAACAAACAAAGAATCCCAGACACGGTTAATGAGCTTTGCATTTAAATGTGGCACCAATGTCACCGCACAGACTGCTCCTTCAAGGTCCCACCTACCCGCGATGGGTGCAGGATGGCCGCATAGAGCAAATGATGGCTGGGATGAGATTTCCCCCGTGTTTACTAAATAAAAGATGCATTTTGAGGGAGCAAGGAAAAGTTTGTTAAATATTTTAGTACATCTGGTCCCCACCCCTCTACAGACTTACAAAATGCTTTGCATATTTATTTTAGCATGCACTAGATTGATGCAAAAATAGCATCACCAGCACTGGAAACAGCCCACTTGCTTTTCATCTCGATCTTTGCATTGAATCAATGAATCCAAAATTAAACAAGGATGGCTGAACTAAAGCTATACAAGGACCTCTTTGCTGATCGATACAGAATTTGGATGCCTGGCATCTCTTTCCTGGGTGAAATATGAGCGAGAAATTGCTTTTGTTATTATATTAAAAGAAATCAGATTTAATCTCCCCACATTAAAGATTATTTATCGGAGAGATGCTTTGCCCTAAATAATTCATGTTGGTTGTATAGTACCCAGAAGAGAGAAGACTCCCGACTTCCATTCCTAATGAGAAGGAAAAGGACCTCAAATATACTGGCTTCAGTTTCATCAGCACAAGGAGATGAAACTCTCTTTGGCTTCTAGAGGATGTCCTCCTCCACCACCATGGGAGAGCAGACACCCCCATAACACAGACAGAAACCACAACACTCTGCATACAGAGGGAGAAGATCTTCTGACACCTCTGGAGGCCAATCTCTGGTCACCATCAGAGGCACATGGCTTTGGCACTGAGGTTCAAGGGATGATGGTGGTCACCAAGCAGCCGGAACCCATCTGGCAAAGGGAAGAAGCCACCTCAATATGGCCACAATATAAACCCAGCCTCCACTGTCTGTGATGGTGATGGTGAAGGTGATGTGATGGTGATGGTCACAGGGTGATGGTGAAGTCATTCCAGGCTGCACCGAGCACTGGCTTTCAGCAAAGCAGGGCTGGAAGACCACCAAAAGTCAACCCAGGCCACCCCATATGAAGTACATTGGAGACACGAGACATAAAGGTCAGTGGAAACCTCTCCTTGCCCCAACCTGGAACAGAATCAGGGCTGAAGAGCATGGATTCAGGGGGAAAAAGAGATGATTCGCCTTTTAGCCCACTGTGGGCACAAGGCTGGGGCTGGCTCAGGGACCTGCCAGTGCTCAGCCATCTCCCTTTCTCCTAAGCATTCTGCAGGGATTGATCCATTGATCCATTGCTCCACTCCAGATAAATCTGCCGATGAGCTGCTTCCATGAATGAAAAATGCATGTGCCAATAAATTGGAGGTGAAAGAATACATCTGGTGTCAGCACTCCTTTTTCTTCCCCTCAGAATGAGTTCCATTAACAGCCATCTCGTCTCTGATAAAGTTAACACCACCAGTTCTCTAATTGTTCCTGACACCTCCCTGCTGCTTTGATGATGGATTGCTGCAGAAACACCAGCCCCAGGCAGGCAGGGGGGGATAAATTCACCTCTTCAGGCTATTTCTGGAATAAAACATAACAAAGCTACAAAGCCCATGCCAGGGAATGGCCCCAAGCTCCAGGGAGGATGGGGACAGGGGTGTCCCTTGAGCCCTGCGGGGTACCAGAGCTGGATACAAATCCCGCCGTGCTGCATCCAGCTCCCAGTGTGCTTCTCTGAAGGAGACAGTGCACGAATGAAGGGAGGGATGAGAAATAGGTGACCCTGGTCAGACAATCCCAGTGCCAGCTTCCTCCATCTCCTTCATCCATCTCTATCTTTCATCCCTTCTCCAGACCAGGAGCTGGGGAAATCCACAATGACGGAGTTTGGGGTCCAGTGCCCTGTCCCTTGGGTGCTGGCACTCAGGCCATTTGCATCCCTATAGGAAGGGACTCCATGGTGTGAAGGATGCAGAGGGACCTGGTGCTCAATTCCCACTCACTCCTCAGATGATTTCAGTCCCCGCATGGAGAAGGCAAGGGTGGTTACCGCAGCCAGATCTACTCAGCATCACCTTGGGATGCTTGGAGTAAGCCAGGTGGGGTAGTGACAATCCAAGTGCCCTCCACCTCTGCATGAGTCCCATCCCCATGCTGCCCCCAATGTCCCTGCATGGCCAGCAATCATGTTCATGGCTTGCAACACACCCAAGCATGCATCAAAGAGGCAACAGCTGCTTCCACTGGCCCAGATTGAGGATTTTAATTAAGGAGAAGATTTAAGGGAATAAAGGGGAAGATCCTTCCAAAAGCTGTAATTAAAGAAACAGAGGGTGAGGCAGGATGATGAGGAAGGACACATCCTGCAGCCTGTGGGGCTCAGCTCAGGAAGGCAATGCAAGGGGAATAGAGAGCATCGCTGTGTCCCCATGGTGGTAGCAGAGCCCTGGGAGCCACCAGCACCTCCTGGCTTATCCCTGTTGCATCCAACAACGCTGCCCATCGTTCCAGCCTGGCTTTGCTGAATCCATGTCCCGGTGCAGCACCAGCCAGTATCAATTCAGGTGAGGCAGCGCTGGATTCGCATGGCAGCTGCTGTGTATTTACACAGCAATTATGAGCCCTGCAAGGGGGAGGAGGTGAAAGGTGTCTCTGGGGATACTGTTCCCAAGGCTGGGAGCAGCTACACATGAGCTAAACCCCTCCTGCTACAAGTATGGGCTCACCAGGCCTGATTCCCATTGCCTGGTCATAAAATGGGGGACCCTCAAGCTCATTCAACAGCTTCTCATTGCCAGTGCTGAGCAGGACCTGTTGCAGGCGGTGATATTCTGCAGGGCCTCTGCAGCGGGTCGAGATGACCTGGGAAGTAATGGATTGCCTTGCTAAGCTGAAGCAGGGATGTTTGGAGAAGCCACGCGCACAACGCACGCTCCATGGAATTTGGGGCAGCTTCAGACCCAACTGCAGTTTTTGTCTGGAGCCTTGGGGTTTATTTATCACATCTGAGCTTCCATAAGAAGAAGCTTATCAGTCTAGAAGAGACATCAGCAGCCCTGAGCAGGGAATGACACCAAGGAAAACACAGCTGATATCAAGGTAACTGCTTAGGTTCATCAAGGTTCCCATCTCCTCCACTCCAAGCTGCTCTGAGATGTAAATCAAGTGCAAAAGCCACCCTGGCTCTCCAAGCTGCTCCGCAGCCCTGTGCCCACGTGCCTGCAGCACTCTCCGGAGCCGGGAAATAAACAGCTTGTTCCAGCACCACTTGGTATTTCAGGAAAGGTTAACGCAGCATGTGAGGGGCCAAGGCACCGCTCATGCGGATGGGAAGCCTCCGGGACCAGGGCTCTCTCTACAAGAGGTGACCTCCTCAGCCCCCCAAGAGCCTTTGCTTCAAGCTTTGGTATTTTCAGGCTTTGCCTTGCTAAAGCTTCCTTCTCCCACCCCCACGGTTCCCCAGCAGCATTCCCACCTCTGAGAAATCAATGGGAATTTCAAGCTGAGAGGGAACCAGGAGAGCTGCGTGCCTGGGTAAAGGCAGGAGGTTTCCCCCTGCTTTGGGGCTCCTGTTGAAGGCAGCAGTAAATCACCCCAGTTTGCCAGCACCCCGTCAATGGGGAGTTGTGGGTGCAAGTCCTAGGGGAATGCAGCAGCAAAGCAGCTACATGTGGAGCAGTCCCATCCTTGCTCCATAAATACTCACGCACTGGGGATGGATTCACAAACCAGGCTGCTAGGAGAGACAAGAAAAGATGCTTTATCCAAGTCAGTGGTGAAAAGTCATATCCTGGGATGAGCAATTAAAAGGGAGGGCACCAAAGCACCTGGATACCCATGGATAAACCATAGCTTGAGCTCTCCTCACCCCAAAACAAGCCACCTACCTTTCTGTATGGAGAGAAGACATCCCACTTGCGGAGATGCAGCTCACCATAGGCAGCAAAGACCTTCTCCACCCAAGCGCATCTCACTTAACCCCATCCCTTTCTGATGGGGCGGCACTAGTTCCTGCAGGTACCATCTGAAATGATTTGTAAAGCCTCTGCCTGGGCCTGGAGAGGCTGATTCCATATTCCTGAGGTCTCATTGGTATTCTGCAGCTTCAGCCCATTAGCACTTAGGTGCTACAAGAGCGAGACCGGTGGAAGTTTCTGGTCGAGACAGCTATTAGGGGAAGCATTGAACACATCTCCTACGAGCCTGTGCCCTGCCTGAACTCCCTAATTTACGCTATCGATCTCGCAAGTGCCCACAGGCCACCCGAACCAGACAAATAAACCCCACACCCGCCCTAGATACAGCCCCCTTCAGAGAAAGGAGAGGAATGAAAGCGAACCAAACCACCCGCAGCCCCAGAAAGCCGCCTGCATCATCACACCCCCTGCTAGCGCTATTAGCCAGCCCTCCTCCGCAAAGAGCTCTTCAGGAACGGCGTGAGCTCCGGCTCGGCAGCTCCTGCAGAGGCACAGCAAAGGGCCAGTGTGACCACTACATGCACCCACGGTGTGCTGGGGGGGGTGCATTTAGGGGTCTGCCCTCTAAAAGAGGCACTGGTCCCGCTGCATGCTGCTCCTTAAAGGGTGGGGAAAGGTGTTTTAAATGCAGCCCCGCTGTCCTTTCACACAGGGGATGTGCTGAGTTTTTCCCTTCTCTGCAGTGAGAGCCGGGTCCTCCTCATCCAAATCGATGGACATCCCGTGATGGGAAGTAACCGGGAACAAAAAACCTCTCTTTGACCGCGTTTGAGACAAATGGGAAGGAAAAAAACCGCCATTCCTCCTAATAAGGGAGCTCAAAGTGATGGATTTCGCGCTTCTCCCGGAGCTCTTCCCCCGGGGGCACGGATGCATCTTTAATGGGGCTCCATGTAGCTGTTAAGCCGCTAATTGAAACACAGACCCCCAACCTCGGTCCGCTCCCAGCGCATCCCGCACCACACACGGGTGGGCACGGGGCGGAGCGGGATGGGGGGGGTCCCCTCGGTCCCATCTGCGGGCACAGACACCGAGTCCCGGGGCTCGAAGGACCGATGTCCTCGGCCTGATCCCGGCGGACGGGGAGCGCTTGAGGCGCTGCTTCCCCCTCGCGGCCGCGCACGGCCCCTGCGGCCCCCTTTGGGGGGGGTACCGCTGCCCCCGGCCCCGGCAGCGCTGCTCTGGGTTCCCCAATAGAGAACCAGTGTTAGCTCATGGTACAAGGAGCAAGCAGGACCCCCCCCTCCGTCCGCCCCCAGCGTGGGGTGCTCAGAGCATCCCCTGATGCTCAGACAGCAACAAGAGGAGCCAAGAAGTGTGTTTGAGGGTGAAGTTTATTGGAAACAATGGGTGGGTTCCAGGGGTACAGATTGTTCTTAGAAATACAAGGGTAGAGGGGCTGAAGTTATTGTCCACCTTAAACATAAGGGCTGTTGATCCCCCTGGTATGATATGGGGGGACATGAAAATGAAGAGAGATAGAAAAGCCCCATGTAGAGTGAAGCAGCACAGGGATTGCCTCTTCAGCAAAGCCCCGCTTCAGACACAGGGGTCCAAAGCCCACCCCGGAGGCATGGAAAGAGCAGTGCTCCCTTTCCCCTTAATACAGGAATGGGGATACTCTCTCCAAGGGGAAAAACACCATGCAAAACCAAATCGCCATTCCCCACAACACCAAGAAGAGGCAGATAAAAGAAAGGGGATGAAACAAGCAGAGAAAGAAGGGGAAATGTTAAACATCAAAACAAAAAACAATCCAAAGTAACCAACTATGGAATAAAAATACAATTGTCCATCAAAGCTGTCAAACCGAGCAGGTAAGGATGCTCCCAGAGAGCAAGGGGTGGTTTGCAGAGCAAGACTGAGGAGGGGGACATGGAGAACGTCAATCACCTTATTTTACACAGATTGGTGGTGTTGGAGGTCAGGGTCGCACCAAAGCTGAACTGGGTTTGTGCAGCTCAGCCCAGGTTGGGTCTCTCAGGGTTTATATTGACACAGGGAAGGGGATCCTAGTGATGGAGACAAGCACCAACACTGGGATGTGAGGATCTGAAAACCATGGGCCCTGAAGCAGCTTCCCCAGGGAGCAGCTTGCAGGAAGAGATGGTTCCAAGCAGCCCTGATCCCAGGCAGAGCATCCCCCAGTGCTGCTTCAAGCCCTGTTTGGAGTGGGGAGCAACGAAGTTAAGGGGACATCATTCATCCCTTGGCGGGGGGGGGACACACAACCCTGAATGCTGGAAATGCACCCTGAAATCCAGACCTCCAGGGTAGGAATTTCAGGACAAAACCCCTTAAATTCAGTTAAAAAATAAATGCATTTCTTCGCTATAAAAAGAAAAGTCTTAAGCCAGGGTGGTTTTTAATGCTTCCCCTTCCCCATCGCCCCAAATGTAGCCAGAGAAACGCTAGCCCTTTCACCAAATCTGCTGGCCACAGCGACAGTCACACATTCATCCTCGATTTAAAAATATATAATATTATATATATTGCACACACACAAATATATATTAGAAAAGAGGGGGAAAAAATCCCTCCGAAAACTCAAATCTATTAAAAAAAGACCCCAACAAAATCCACAGCCGGTGCGTCTGTCCCATGATCCATGTACAGTAGAAGCCAGAAACCCCTTTTGCTCCCGTAGCTCCTCGCAGAGTGTGCTCAGGCTGAGAACGTGGGGAAACACATCAGGTTTTCACAGTGGATTTGTTAGTGGAGAAGGAACTGCTCCTCCCTTCTCCCACGCAGAAGGGCTTTAATTTATAGCAAGTTAGATTAAAACTAGGAAGCATGTTACAAAGTCCATTATATATAGACATCAAATGTACAACCGGCAGCAGCCCCCATGTGAGTCACTGGGGTTTCGGGCTTGGCTGACACCTTGGTGGGCAGCTGGAGGGTTCAAAGGCAGTTTGGGACATGAGGGGTGCAAGCAGAGCCTCCAAACCAAGCTGGTGTCACAGTGCGAGGTCTTACGTGAGCTCCAGGTTGGAGAGGAGATGGAGCAAGGTCTTCTCCAGGAGCCAGGGAAGGCAGGAGGTGGTAGATGCCCGCAGTGGGGATACATCCTCTCAGCCCAAGGCTGGAGGGGAGAGAGGCAGCACCCAGGACCTGCTTGCCTCCATCTCCTTGTGCCCGCACAGAGAAAGGAGTGCTGGGTGAAGTCCTGTGGGGAGAGCTTGCAGCGAGGTGGGCTCAAGGAAGGATGCATTATGGCTTTGTCACCCCAAGGGAGCAGGGTACTGATTGATGGCGGGGGATGGCCCAGTCTGGTGCTACCTTGAATGGTTGTGAAGGCGTCAAGCCAGGCGTTACAACAGCCTCTGGGGTGCGAGAGGCATGCCCAAGGAGCCCCACAGCCCCCTTGAAGCTGTGCAGGCTTCCTGGGGGCAGAAAGCCAGGCACAAAGCGAAGGCGAGCAAGACCAGACTGCAGGGAAGGGGCTTTGGGCAGGCAGGGGAGAAGAGTGGGGCAAGCACAGCAGCGTTTTCTCCCTCTGCCTTCCCCAGGCAGAGAAACATAAAGAAACATAAACCCCCTGTGCTGGAAGGGGAGATGCCCAGGAGGGATACGCTGGTGTCAGCAGGGAATTCCCAAGCCTTCGGTCTCCATGGCTGAGCTGGAAAGGTGTTGGCTTCAAAAGGCTCATCCTGGGGCATTTCATTTACAGGACAAAGAGAAAAGAGACTGCAAGGCCAGATGGGGCCAGAGATGCCCACGGGCTGGGCTGGGGAAGTGCGATGTGTGCAAACCACCATTAACTGGAGTCCTCATTTGCTCTTCTACAGGGAAGCCAGGATGGAGGGGACTGCACGAAGCCCTGAGGTTGGAGTTAGGAGTCTTCCCCGAGGATCTCTGTGACGAAGGAGGCCATGTCAGTCTCTTTGGTGTCGTGCAAGGTAAAGAAAGGGTGTTCCTGCCAACAAGACCAAAGACAACATCAGCTGATGCCCAAGGAGAGTCCCTGGGGGATGTCACACAGATGGGAGGTGCTGGGAGAAGTAGGCACCAACTTCCTCCCCAAGCTCCCATAGACACCATCCTTCAGCTTAAAGATGAACTCAAGCATTTCTAGGTTCAACCCCAGCAGGACACCCCACCTTTGCAGCTGTACTACCATCACCTGAGGTCTTAACTCACCAAGAGCAGATAGGCCAGAGGAAGAAAACACCTAAAAACCCTAACCATACCCACGAAACCAACACACCCATCCAGCTCCATGCCTGAAAAATGACCCACACCTCCTGCGGTCCCATTTCCCCAGGACCTGCTCGACCATTCATTTCATTTTGGAAACGTGTTGGGATAAAGACCAGGAGAAATGGCTCCACACTTACCATGAGTTCTAAATAGTTCATTCGTTCAGCAGGGTTCTTCCTTAAGCTGAAAGAAAAAGAACGGGAGAGAAAGGCTGTAGGAGCTCTCTTCTGGCTGGATGTGCTCTGTCACAGGGCATCTCCCCTTCCCAACCAACATGACATTCTCCTCGTGGGCAGCACCCATTCCTCTCCCTCCATGGCCAAGCAGGAAACTGGGAAAGGACAACTCACAGTGCTCTGCCACAAACGGGGTGGAGAGGAGATGGGTTCCCACCACCCATAGGGTGAGCCTTGCCTTGGTGGGCTCACCTCTGCCTGGCAGCTCCCAGGATACCCATGGATACAGCAGTGGAACACCCTGAGGGGAGCAGCTACCCACAAAGCCACATATCAGCTTCACCAGAGGCACCCAGAAGGTGCCAGGGCTTTGTTCTCCTTTCATTGCTCCTTTGCCAGAAACCACCAACCCTTCAGCAGCAGCAAAAGGGGAAGAGAAACCTCTGCACCTTCCAATCAGCCTGGGTGAGTCAGGCCGAGAGCAAAACCAGTCTGAGCAGCGCTTCCTGCCATGGCCAAGCACCAGCCCCGGTAGGATAAGGTGATGCTCTGAAAGGACAAACCCAGCCCCATGTTTTGCTCCAAGCCCTCATGGATCAGGGCTCCTCTTCAGCCAGGCTGGGAGAAGCCACCGGTCAGAGACTGGTGCCAGAGACTCACCACTGCGCTGTGAAGTCCACAAACTCCTTGGAGAAGCGATCAGCAGGGAGCTGGGGCGAGGGCTCCTCCACCACTTGCTTGAGCTGCTGGAACGGAGTCCCCCAGGACTCGTATGGGAAGCGAAGAATGGCCAGCTCGATCTGAGGATGGAGACAGGCTGAGGTGAGACACTGGGACCACCTCGATAACATACACCCCCTACCTCAGCCAGCTCAAGTCTAAAATGAAGACCTTCTTTCCTCACAATGCATTTTCAATGTGGGTCATACCACTCTTTTCCTTATTGAAACAAAAAGACCTAGAGGCCAAAAATAGTCCCTTTTGAGGCTGGCTCAGAATATCGATGCATTTACAGGAAGCCACCAAAGAGATGTAAAATGGGGTTATTACAAAAGATAACAGTTACAGCACACCATTTCTACGCTGGCTTCCAAAGGGCTTTGCTCACCATAAGGCAGCCTCTGGGCTTCAAAGTAGTACTGTACGAGCCAGACCTAAAAAACCCCAAGAAAAACCAAGTGCTACAATGGCACTTATTAAGAGCTTTGCCAATATCACCTCCAGCACTGGGTTCCTCCTACAAGTCACCTCTGCTCCATCACTCATTCAAGCAGGAAAAAGCCTGTCATGGCTCTTGGGCAGCGTCCTCATGTCAAGGGTCAGCTCCCATCTTGAAACGGGCAACAGAACCTCCAGCCCTGCCTGGCAGGGTGGGACAGGATGGGAGGAATAAGGAACGTGAAAGGACATGGGGCAGAGCCAGATGTCCCCGCCTGGCTCTGGCTTAGGTCAGGGGAGCTCAGCTCCTGCTCTTTGGAAAAGTGAATGAAGCCTCCAGCCCAGAAAGGCCTGGATTAGCCCTGCAACTCAATGGCCTTAAAACCAGCTGGGCTGAAATCAATCAAACCCCTTCAGAAACGAGAAGGAAACAGGAAGCCAGCCCAGGAGGAAAGCATTAGAAGGAGGCAGACAGGTTGGGGCTCCATTCAGCTGCAGGCTGGCTGGCTTTCAGCAAAGTCCCCTCTCCCATCCAGCTTTGGAAAGGTTCAGAGATTTCATCATCCATGCAGCGTCCCATCCCACAGCTTCCTGCACCTCAGGAGGAATTCTGGAGCTGATTACATTTCCAGTCAGGCAGTGCAGCTCTGCTCTGGCACAGGGACACCCAAGGAGAGGAGCTGGGGTTTGGCACCATGGCCATGGCAAGCTGTGGAGAAGGGAATTTAGCACAGGCAAACATAGGGATGCAGCACCCAAACCAAAGGCCGCAGCTAACAGGGAGCAGGAAGAATTCCTGAAAACAATCTCCCCGCAGAGAGGCAGTCTCCTGGAAAGTGAGATGTGTTCCCAGGCAGCATTCCCTTCAGCCAGCAGCTGGGATTTCCTTTGTCCTCTGGCGCCAGAGGATTTCAGCTGCTTTCTGCGAGATCTGTTTCTTGCAGGAGGTAGATAAACCATCCCCAGCAGCTGCGATCTTGGAACCGAAAGTATTTCCCCTTCCTGTTGGCTGCTCTGAGCTACCCCTGCAGGCAGGACTTGCTGCAAACCATGCACAGCACCCCTCGCTGCAGCAGGACCCCAAGGCTTTGCTAACAGAGGGGTATGCATGCAGGCAGGCTGTGACCCAGCTGCAGCAAACCCTGCTCCACTTAATACTCCTCCAGCCAGCACATTGGGGAAGTGCAGAGCAATTAGAAGCCAGATTCTTGGAGGCCCAACTAAGCTCATTGTCATCCAGATACTGCCCCTTGGGAGTCTGCCATCCACAGCAACATAGTTCAGAGCTAAGTGGAGCTATCTGGAGCTGGCATTGCACATCAGTAGCTCTGTGAAACCGAGGGGTACAAAGGAACCACATAGGAATAACAGGCCTTTATATATCCCCCAGGATCCAGCAGGAGCATACAAGAAGAGAGGAGGAAAGAGAAGGGGCAGAAGATGGATTATCTCCTTGCAAGCTTGCCAGCCACAGCAGCGGTAGCAACCCTGGCTGCACACCCCAGCTCACAGCTACCTGCCCTATGTGCACAAGGCAGCACCTCCACCATGTACCCTCGGTAATGCATCTCACAACTGAGCTATCACACACAGAATTTAGTCCCTTTTGGTAGGCATCCACACAGCTGCCACTGCTCAGAGTAGGGGCAGAGCCCAGCCAGTACAGACCCCATCCCAACACCATGCCTGCAGGGTGCTGGTCCCAGCATAGCCCAGTTACCATTGTGATGCCCAGACTCCAGACATCCGACTTCACGTTGTAACCCTTCTGGTTCAGCTCAGGGTTGATTCTTTCAGGCTGTAACAGCAAAATGGAAAATATTACAACTCTATTTCATGACACCAGTGCAAACCACACAGATCAAATCCCTGGCTCTAAAACTCAGGTTGGGTTGATTCCCATGGCTCTTGTCCCTGTGGAGGGCAGGGTCTGAGGGTCAGTCTAGCACTGATGAAAGCCAAGTTTCCCTCCACACAGCTCACAAACTCTCCCCTCCAACTCCCAAGTGAAACTTGTGCTATCCCTACAGCTTGATCCCTGCCCCAGGAGCACAAGCTACCCACTCAAATGGTAAAGGGAAATTCATGGAGACTCAAGGATGGAGGATGAAATGATACTGCTAAGAAAAGCCTCAGCATTTTCTAGCCAACAAGGAGCAGTCCTTCCAACCACCCAGCACCAGCCAGTCTTTCACCCTTCTGTAAATGGAAGGAGCCTGCTGTGGGATTAACACAAACAGCAGGGTTTACAGGGAGGCTAAATCAGTTCTTGGAGTACTCTGCTGAGTCAGGAAGCTCTGAGCGCTCTCAAGTGGTTTCTTCAGAACAGAGGTGAACCAAGGCTATTTCTAAGCAGCAGCCTCTTCAAGTCAAGGCTGAAGGCAGCTGGAGGCTGCCAGCACTGGTCCCATGTGAGCACACTTACAGCCATGTAAGGTTTGCAGCCAGCATCCATGGTCTTCGCAACAGAGTCCACCAAGTAGCCGCTGATCCCAAAGTCACACATTTTCACGTGTCCTTCCTTGTTGATCAGCACGTTGGAAGGTTTCACGTCTAAGAGAGAACACAAGAGGGCAGATTGAGCCTTTGCAGAGGTATCACTGAGCCTGACACACCACGGACAATTCCCTACCTACCTGGGAGGGGACCAGGCAGGCCCTAACACAAGGGAAGGGAATCAAAACCCCACCAGTCTCCCGTTTCAATAGAAGCTGTCCATAGCTAAAACCATACCCATGCTCTCCAGGCAGAACAGGCCTCCTCTCTATCCAGGCAGGTCAAAAGGTTGGAATAAAACAAAGAGTTAATGCCCAGCTCCTTAAGAGAGACTTACATGCCCAACACAGCCTTAAAAGCCCAACTCAGATCTCAGGACAGCTTGTCTCATGCCCACTGTGATCTGTCCACAACTGCACAAGGAACTCTACCAGGATGAAGAGCAGGACCTGGGTGTTACAATTCCCACCTGTGATTTTATAATGTCTCCTTCAGCCCTTGCTAGACTACCCAGCCAAGGTGTGGGGATGCTGTCCCCAGGAGCTTCCTCTGAGGCACTTCTGTACTCCAAGATACACAGAGATGCCCGTAAAACACAGGTAGTAAGGAATTCTGTCATTATATTCAATACTTCATCTGGAAAAACGGAAAGGAACTACATCATGCAAGCAGATGCACGGGGGATACACCTCAGCCTTGGGCATCTTGATTAGTCCATCATCACCCTAAGTACCACTAGACCCCACTGTAAGCGTCCCATTGGGACACCCCACACATCTCCTGGAAGGGAGTCCTCACATGACTTATTTCAAGGCTAGATCTGCTGCAACATCATGCTC
Source organism: Psilopsiagon aymara (assembly GCA_024733675.1). Classification (NCBI taxonomy): domain Eukaryota; kingdom Metazoa; phylum Chordata; class Aves; order Psittaciformes; family Psittacidae; genus Psilopsiagon; species Psilopsiagon aymara. The sequence continues at coordinate 46,458 of JANRGW010035983.1, forward strand.
ACCCCATCCAGCACCTACCTCTATGGATCACAGACAGTTTACTGTGCAGATGCTCCAGAGCTCGTACAATCTGAGGACAAACAGCACTCATTAGTCACATACAGCACCAGCCCTCCACTGCAAACAACTACCACCTTCCACATGCCATGGACCTCAACAGAGGCCTCGGACAGGCTCAGGGGATGCTCAAACCCAGGTAAGAACCCAAGAGGCACTCACAGACACAGCCATTTTCCCCAAAATGTCTTCAGGGATTGTTTTTTTCTTCTCCAATACTTTCTTGTAGAACTTATCCAGGGAGGTGTCCATGAGCTCCATGCAGATCCACACATCACCCTAAGGACAAGGAGAAAGCACTTGAGAATTCCTTGGAAATACCCAGGAGCTAAAGGGAGTAGTGGGGAAGGATGGATAAATGGACAGTGCCCCTTCCACACAGGGTAAGCCATGCAGCTGCGGTTGCCACCACCAGCACATGGGCTCTGTACTAGACAGCAATGGGCATAGATGCCCTGGTACCACCAATGTAATGGCCTTCCTTTAAAGGTCTACTCCATGGATGACATTCTTGAGGCATCTCCCTCAAGACCATGGGCCCATGGACAATATTCTTGGGCATCTGCCACAGAAGTGAGGAATGGGACCTGGTCAAGGCTGCCTGACGGAGGGACCTGGTCAAGGCTGCCTGACGGAGGCAAGCATTTGACCTTTAAGTCATGGCAGCATCTCATACAGCCCAGCTGGGCTGAAGGGAAGGCTGAAGGTGGTTTAGGACAGTTTAGTGCCTTCAGCACAATCACACAGGCCTCAAGTGCTGCACAGCCCCATCAGCCATCCACCAGCTCAGTACCTCGCGGAAGAGGGCTCCATAGAAGGTGACGGTGTAGAAACAGTCAACTGTCCTCATAGAGATATCCAAGTCCATCAACAACCTCTTCTGCTCCTGAGTGTTTACAGTCGCTCGAATCCTCTGAGACAAACAGGAAAGAAGAGGGGATTTATGTTACGGGATAACACCATTATCCCTCAGTCTGACCCAGAGGACCCGTGGTTTTGATGCCAAGGCAAGCACCTTACGCTTATTTTGCAGCCAGTAGCACCCAGGAGATGCCCAGATTCTTCCAGACAGCACCCCAATAAACGGCAAACCCTTAGCAAGCCCTGCAGTGGATGCAGGACCCAGCCAGCAGCCTGGACAGGCACTCAGACATCCACACTTTGCACCTACTGCAGGCACCAAGCCTGGATTTCAAAGCACAGACCCTTCAACAGCAGGAATGCTAGAAGCTGACAAACAAACCCATTCCCATTTTGTTGCGACCATTGGAGCTCAGCAGAGCCTCTGCACTCCCTTGGAGCTGCACATCCTGATCTTCAAGCAGCTCTCCTCACCTTCACAGCCATGATGGTGCCGCTCTGTGTGTGCCGGACCTTCTCCACCACTCCATAGGCGCCACGGCCCAGCTCTGAAATTGCCACCAGGTCATCGGCTTCCACCTCGAAGTTCTTTAGGAACAGAGACAACAGAAGATCAGTTATGAGCACATTTATCAACAAGGACATCAGCAAAGGTCCAGCACTTGCAGAGCATTTCCCAGTGTCAGGACCTACAGGACTATACCACCAGCTCAGAGAGGCATGGCTCTTAAGAGAAGATGGGTCCAAACCCTCTCATCTCATACTCACCAGGGCTCATTTAATCCCCCTTTGCAGCCAGAGATCAGGACCTTCCATCCTTTAAGCCAGGGCACGCTGCCACTGGAAAGGGCACTAAAGGTTGGTGCCTCTCTGCCTGCTTGGGATTACCCACACAAGGGCATGTTTGTAGTTGCTGAACTACTTGCAGGGCTTTAACATCTCCTGTGTCAACACGGGTAGCAGTTAGTAGCCTCTACCACAGCTCAAAATCCCTATGTGCAGACTAGGATGCTCCACTTCACCCCACATCCCAAGAGATCACAGCTCACAAACACACCTGTGTACCTAATAGCACTTCTGCCTGCGCAGAGCCTTTCTTAGAATGGTGTGTGCAGCAACCCAGCAACTCAAATCCTAATTACGGGTGTGTTCATATGGGTTTTACCACCATCAGGAAAGCAAACCATGAGTTAACATCAACAAAGGAGCTCGGGCAAGTTCAACTATCTTGTTTCAAGCTGGAAAAACCCCATTGCCAGTGCTGACACAAGCAAGTGCCCCACGCAGCAGGGAGCCAGCGAGCTCCTGAGCAAGCTTCCCTAAAGATGTGTTACCCTGCAATTGCCTGTCCTGCTGGGCAGGGCACAGTCTGTGTGAGTGAGGCATGGGCTATTTTGGGGCACTGTGCTCATCGACTCCTAATAAGTCACAGACCTCCTTTTAGCTTTATCCAGCCTCCAGTTTTCCTCCGGTCTCAGGGAAACACAAATAATACCAGGATGCCAAACTGCCCCAGTAGCCACAAAGGCAGCAAGGGTGGGAAACATGCACAGCGCCGGATACTGTGCCTGTGAACTACGCCCAGAGCAGGGAGGAAACAGCTTTTGGTGCTACAGAGCCAAGCTGGAGATGTGCTTGTTGGGCTCCTGGCCACTGAGTGCCCTCGGTGCTGGCCACAGTGACCAGCTCCACTGGACCTTCCTGCCAGCCCTGGCTCCAGTTATTCCAGACAGATGCGGCTGGCAGGGAGCGAGTGCCTGAGCTCAGCACTGAGCTATGTGCTGCCCAGCAAAGGAAGGTGCCAGCCCTTTCCTGGGCAGGAGAGTGGATCCTGAATTGAGGAGATTAGGGGAAGGGGAATATGTCCGACCCCACAGGCAGCTGGCAGAGGAGCAGTGCCAGCTCCAAGCTCCTGCAGGGGCCTCCGGAAAGGATCTGGTGGTGCTTTTCAGGACACGTGCTCTGCAGTCGTTCCATGTTATTGTTTTGGGCTTTTTCTTTCCCTGGCATTTTCCCCTAAGGCTTTCCCAGAAGCTGGCAGTTCCCAGCACACTCCAAGAACATTGCCCTGCCCAGCAACAAGTGATGCACAGAGAGCCAGCGCTCCCCTCCGCTGGGAATGGATGTAGGGCATCACCTGCATGGATCTGATGGACCCATCCACCCCGTAGCATACAGCTGCCTTCTGCCCAAGCCCTCCTCCTCCACCATGTCACTCCAAAACACCTATGCCAGAGTCCTGCACGCACTGGAGCAGGGAAGGAAGTGACCATAGGGAGCTTTCCCCAAGCTACAGCTCTCTCCCCTTGCACACACCATGCCCAGCCTGCTACAGACAGCTTATCTCCCGGAGCTATTAATACACACAACACAATGGCCAGAAAATGGCACAGGCAGCAGGATTGTTCCCTGGACACAGCCAAAGCTTCCTCTCCTCTCCCTTAACCCTAAAACCTTGCACTGAAGCCGAGGGGCCCAGATCCCATCAGCCTGGAAGCAGCTAGCCAATACTAGCTAGATCCAACACATGGTATTTTTAGCTCAATTACAAACAGGCTTCTGCAGTCCTAGGAGAGCCCGTAACAAGAGCATGAAATAAAAGAGAGGCAGTGGCTATTTCTAGCAGTGTTTTTCATCAGGTCTTTAGGAAAGGCTCTGGAGAGAAGGTTTATGCCAAGCTTCTCCTGGGCTATGGGCAGTAGCAGCCCTGAGGTTACGCAGAACAAAGGGGACTTTAAGCCAGAGTGTGCAGTGAGGCCACACTGATTTAGGGCAGTTGGGCCCTAATCCATCCAACCACTGTGATCTCCCACTACGGGCAAACCGGCACATCTAGCATTCAGTGTCACCCATCTGCCCTGCACAGATCTGCAGACATGTTCAGCTCTTCAACCATCACTGCTCTCGATACACACAGACACCCCACTGCTCCACAGGGAAAAGTTGCTGCTGTGGGATGTCTTATTCCTGCAAAGAAGCACTCCACAAGACTGCACCAGGAGGACGCTGTCCTCTGAAATCCCAGGATCTGATATGACGGGTTGTCAGGCACGAGCCATAAAACTCTGCATGTATGGGGCAACCAAAATTGGAAGCAAGCAAAAAAGAAACCACATTGACACGTACTTTATCTCCGATGGTAATGAACGCTCTGGAGTCCAAGTTCCTTGGGGGCCTGTAGAGAAAGAGAAAGAGTCAGGAGAAAGCCCAACTTCATTAACCCTCTTGGCCAGAGCCAGGTTTCACATTCCTTTGAGCACTTTCAGCCACTGCTTTCCACCATGTTTTACTGTCCTGGCTTCAAACCGGTACCCTCCAAACACTCACAAATGCTTTCATCATACCAGTAACACCTCAACCCACACCCACAATCACTCACAAGCAGTAAAAACCCCAAAGCCTCAGCTAGGTGAGCCATGCATCAAACCAACAGGCTACGAAACTACCCCTGCGCGGGAGCTGAGCCTGGGGAACCAAGACCCATGGGATGAGAGGTTTCTGTGGCAGAGCAGCTCCACTGTCATGTTTTGACAGGCAGGTGTTGTAACAGGACAGCCACGTAGCCTGAAACACACGCTGAGGGAACAACAGGTAATTCCTCACCCCTGAGTCATTTGTGTACACTCGCAGGTCTGCTCCAGACAGCGTCACAAGCAGAGCAGGCAGCACTTCAGTCTCACACTGAACACCACACGGGCGAAAGTCTTCCTTTATGGCTTATTTCCTCATCTCTGCCCACTTCCCATTATGGGCAGCATGGTTCTTCTAGAGCCAACACAAGCATTTTGTCCCTTGTGCTTTGCTTCTTTGCCCTCCCCATCCCCTTGGGACCTCCTAAAAGTGCAGATTGCCCAACTCATTTTCCCTCTCAATTCCCATCAGAGCAACCTCCAGCTTCGAGGAAGTACTTCAGGCTCACAGCAAAAGCCTTGCACTGTGCAAATATTTGCACTGCAGCTTGAAAAGCACAGAGAAAAGGAGTTGGGGATAACTTACACCAGCCTCTGGGCATGCAAGCACACCACAGACTCCACCATGAGGCCTTCTCTGGGGGAATTCAAGCATGAATAGGAGCAGACATACATGCACCCATGGTGGAAGGAGGTGGCTGTTGCATACTGTGTTGCACAGCGCTAACAGGGGGGTTCCCTTGGCTCCCCCCTCCAGCAGATCTGCCCTATCTACCTGTGGGTTTCAGTAGTGATATTTCCCCTGTGGGGATTTCACTGCTCTCCTGGTGCTGGGTGAGTCTGTGCTCTGGGTTTCTGGAGCAAACAAGGCGCAGCAGTGAAGATGCAGCCCAAGGTGCTTTCAAAGAGCACAATGGAAGAGGAATTGCAGCCATCTGCTCTTTGTCAAACCAAGCACAGCTACCCTGAGCTCTCCTCAAACAACTCTAACCCTGATGCACAGGTCAGTGGAAGGATGCTGTGCCATGCAGAGCATCCCCCAACCCTCACCCCCTGCTCCTGCCATGGTCCAGCCACCACCACCTCATCTCTTTCCCTGCACTAAAACCCATCCCTTCTCCTTCCTTCAGGCAGATTCGTCCTTCCCAGCATATCTTCGCCCTTTGGTATCAACACCATGAGGAATCAACCATCTCCAGCCTTTCTCTTTCAGCCACTTCAAATCAGACATCAAGAGACACACACATTGCACATGCGCATGTGCAGATGTGTGTAATTCCTCATCACCCACTTAAGCTTAACAGAAGAGTTAACTGCTGATTTTGGGAAGACTTCGCAGGCCACTGCCCTTGAGACAGTGCTGAACTCAGCTCTAGAGACCCACTTTGAGCAGCAGACACACTTACGTTGTGTTGGCAACAGGCTGCTTGATGGGGACACATGTTATCCTCAGTTCCCCTTTCTTCCTGCTTTTCACTGGAAGAGAAAACACACACGTGAGCAATGGGCTCTTTTAACTTCCTTCCTTCAAGCTTTTTACTCTTCCCCTTCATGGCCATTACAGTCCCCTCTCTTGGGGGATTTTAACTGCTGATGTTCAGAAGAGGGGTTAAAGCTGTGATTTCTGCTGGCACTTACCCGGTTTGTGTGGCTCCAATCCTTTGGAATCTGAAAAGAGAGAGAAGGGAGACACCAGCTCAGCTTCCATGCTCCGGATAAGCCGGGTTCTACCTTGGTATTCCTTAGGACCCCACACATGGCCCAGGGGAGCCCCCCAGCCACGCTGCAGGCAGAGGGAGGCAGACATGCCGGAGCCCAGCCAAGCCTGGCCAGATCCCCGTTTCTCCAGCCACAAGAGGTCCCCATGCCATTAGTGATGCACTGGGCTCCCAAAAACACTCGTCTACCTCCTCCTTGCCCCTCAGCCCCCACCCAAGCTTTCCTGGGAAGAGCCAGACCCATTCTGCAGTATGGGCTGGAATTGGCACAGTGGGCGATGCCCATCAGATCTCAAGCTAAACCAAGGAGATAGTCCCAACAGGACAGCAAATAGCCCCCATGCAACAAAGGGAAACCAGGATGAAACCAGACAGGAGCTGACTGCAAGAGCCAGCAGTGACCCAGCCATACACCCAGGCTGAGACCCCACCAGACAAGTCACAACTCCATCCAAAGCAAGAGGATGCTCTCTTCCTGCTCCTCTCCAACTCCAAACAGCACTGAGATAATGTAACCCATTGCCACAGAGGGAAATTGGGTTCAAGCAGGTCCAGGGCAGGCCAAATGCTTGCAGACAAAACAACAGAGACAAGAGGTAACCAACATGGGAGGCCAGTAGGCAGAGGAGACCTGCGCAGGGCTGAGAATCAGCTCCTTGCAGTGGTACCAACCCCAGGCTGCTCATTGAAGTCCCAGCCATTCCTCCCTCAGCAAACAGCTCACCCACTGACCCCAGCTCACCGGGACCATAAAGGACTGGGATGGGGGATGAAGTGACAGAGCTGAGAGCATCAAAGTCCTGATCCCCCCAAGACAGACATGGGGGTATCTGCACTTTGCAACTAAGGACACTCCTGGCTGCACAGACCTGGAGGATGCATTAAAAACCATGAACAAGGTGTGCTCCAGGCACCAGGCTGAGAGCAGGCACCTCAGCATGGCCTTGGACAGCCCTTTGGAAAGGCTCCTATCTGCCTGGCTCCTGGGAAGAGTCATGAGGACAAAGTCCAGCACTGGAAGGCTGCTGGGAAAGGCCGGGGAGAGGCGAGGAGCTGGGGTTTTAGCAGGAGATGCAGCAGCAGTGAGACAGGAGGATGATACACGTCCAACACGGTCCCAGTACGGATAGCCTCCATCCCCATCCCTGTTCCCCTCAGTTCCAGATGCCTCAGCTAATATGGGTGCCTAAACTCCACTTTTCCATTCCTCTCCTTCCCCATATTCCAACCTTGCTGAGGTTGCATGTCAAAGCTGGTCTGGGAGACACTGCAAAGGTCCCAACTGTGGACCAGCAGCATCCCTCCCTGCTGAGGAATCAGCACAGATCAGTTCATATCCCCATCTTATCCATCACCTTTCTGGTCTGGGACCAATGCAGTTCCCATGAGCTATGGGAGCAATGTGAACTTCCAGCTCAGTGAAACCAGGCAGTGAACCGCTCCAGCCCAAACTGACCCTGCTTGCCTGGAAACCACCTCTGGATACCTAACCATTAGAAGCCACAGCTTCTAATTCATGAGCCTGGGAAGCATCCCTTCCCCATCTCCCCACCCAGCAGGGCTGGAAGGGGACTATCAATGGCCACATGGCCACAGATGACACTTTGCAAAACACCTGGTTGAGCAACAACGGCAGCAAACGCAGAACAGAGCCAAAGAAAAGATGCCATCCATAGGTCCAGAAATGCCTCTCCTTCCCACACCCAGCTGCATGCTGCTCATGGAGGGAGGCTGACCACAGAACCTGAAAGCTGGGGTTCTCAGAGTTCTTCTGCACCCAGGCAAGGTGGGGAGCTCACCATGGGCACACATCCCATCCTATCCACAGGGATAGATTTAGCTCACTGCTCACCAGGAGCTTCGCACCAAGTGCTTCTCCCTCATGACCTGGTCTGAAATAGCTTGCATGCAGCATCCCCAGGCAGTGACCAGCCACAGCTCTACAAAAAGCCCTGAAATGCCCCCAAAATGCTTCATCTGTTTGCTCTCCCTCTCCCCCATCGCTATAGTAACCCCACACAGGCAGCACAAAGCTCCTTCTGTGCCACCGGCTGGGCTGGCAGCGCCGTGACTCACACTGCAGGACCAGGGGTCCACTTGCTCCTCATGCCAGGCATCCTGCGGCATCAGCCCTTCTCCAGCCCTGGCTGCAAGAGCAGGGCCTGAGGGAGCCGGGAGCACCCAGCCTGGGGTCGGGAATCAATGGGATATGTTGTTCAGTAGAGCCAAGCTCCAAAGCCAAGGAGGATTTGCAAGCATGGGCTTAGAAGGGCTGCAGGGACACGTGAATTCCCAGTTGTGCACCCTCTGCAATCACTTAATGCCTCTGTGCTCTGGTCATCTCTGCTGTAATAGGGACCCTTCACATCATTTCACTTCCCTGCATCCCCAAACTGCTGCCCTTGACTTCCCAGCGGGGGTTAGCAATGATCCCCCTTCCCACTCCATCCTGCGCAGCCCCCAGAAGTATTTCCTAGCTCCAACCTGGAAAAGCACAGATTAAACAGGAGGCATCCTGTCACCACTCCCAGGCTCTGCCTGGGCCACCCACACCAGTGGAAAATCCAGCTCAGCCCATGCCTGCAGGAATGAAATCACCCACGATGCTACCCTGCAACGGGGGGAACTGCTGCAGAGACTGCTACAGCTCTCCCCAAATTTGCCCCATGTTTTCCAACACACTCCAGGCTGGTCCGAATTCCTGCTTCCTGCTGCGAGCTTCTGCTGCCTGCAGGAAGCAGTGGGATGAGCATGATGAGCCCTCGCAATCCAAGCCCTTCAGTCCCAAGTACATCCCAGGGCAGCATTTGCTTTTAGCCCCCGCAAGCAGCTGCTGTCAGCTCCTTCTCAGCAGCAAGACCTTGGCACCATCTCTCCCACGCTTGGGACTCGGCACCATCTCTCCCACATTTGGGATCCCAATGCAGTCGGTGCAGGAGGATGTGAAGGATGATTTATGTCAGCTGAAAACCCTAGGAACACCCCAGTTTCTTGCAAGAGGGGTGGCTGCAAGCATAGAGCAACACAGCTCCCCACTAGAGACCCCTCCATGTGGGGACAAAGAGCAGCAGCAGATAAAGCAATGTGGGGACGCATCCCTGCTGCCTCCTGCAAGCTGCCAGCCCTGAGCTCTTGGGATAGCTGGGAGCTGCTGGTGCAGCATTGCTGGCTGTGGGGGCACAAGGCACAGCGCCTTGCACCCGAGCAGGGCAAAATTAGCTGACAGAAGTTCCTGGTGCGGCCGAGATTGGAACCCACGTGATGCCGCAGGCACGTAACGGCATCCTTTATGCTAAGAAAGGAACCATTTCCTCCGAAAGAGAGAGAGAAAAAAAAAAGGCTAACAATTCTTTTTCTTTCCTCATGCTATAACCTCAAACCAGCTCAAAACTGACACAGCTTTCCTGGAACTGCTTCATTCAATCTGAACCCTCATCATTGCCACCACCAACTTCAGTCCTATGAAGCTGCACCTCTCCCCATGGGCTTTATCCTTCCCACTCTGCTGGCGTGGGTGGGAAGAAAGGAACAGGACAATCTAAAGAACTGCAAATAAAACTATTTGCCTGAGCCGACCTTTGAAATGAAACCTCTCCACTGCCTCCCCAAGGCTCTGGTGCCAGCCCCAAAGTGAAGTTCTGCAGCGCTGGAGACCGCTTCCAGAGCTGCACTGCTTTGTTAGTGCTGGGGAGGATGTTTGGGATGCATCCCGGTTCTCCTTGATGCAAGGAAAAGAGTTAAATGCCAGGGACAGGGCAGGAGGGTGGATCCCAGCCCTGCTGCAGACAAAGAGCTGGAACAAAAAAGCAGAAAGGGAAAAAGAAAGGCATTGGAGGCAGGGTGCAAAGCAGAGAGGGGAATTGGGTTGCTCGGGTCATAAGAGCCAGCTCCTCGCAGGCACACGTTGTGCTGGTTTCCATTGTTGAGAGTGGAAAAAGCTATCTGTGGAAGTGGAAAAAGGGCTCTCAACCTGCCCAGAGCCATCACTCATCGGTCCCGCTGCAGAGGGGGGGGTCCTGCAGGTCACCACGGCCCCGTGCACAGCGCTTCTGCAAAGGGAGTGAGCAAGGAGGAGGAAAAAACCACGTTCCACAAAAAGCCCCTTGCAGCCCCAACCCAACCTGAGTCAGCACACGCTGAATCACAGCTCCTGACTGCCCCCAGCCACCCTGGGCACTCGCCTTCCCCATGCAACAGGCTTTAGAGCAGGGGACGACCATGCAGGAGCTGCTGGAAAACCCTTGGGTCCCAGGAATGCAACCAAAACCGGAGCCAGGAGCAAGCTTTACCCTCCACATATTTCCCTTAAGCCACGCTGGATTTTACTGTGTTCACAATTAAGACGCCAATGTTTTACCCCCCACAAGACATGCAAGTTTCCAGGGCTTTAAAAATAGATCCCTGGCTGCAAACACAGACCCCCTGCCCGAGCGAGGAGAAAGAAGCTAAAACCACACTGATTGAGCCCCCAAAGTCACAGAGCCCCTTCTAGCAGCAGAACCAGCCCTTCGCTCTCCCCCACCACGTGTTTGGGTAATTGCAACATCTACCTTGCTTCTTGTCCATGGTTCCCCAGAAATGAAGGAAGCGCCGGCACGCCTGGCAAAAGAGAGGGATGAGGGCGGAATGGAGGAGAGAAGGGAGACAGAAATCCCACAGGATCCAGCACACGGCCCTTCTTGCGAGCACCGATTGTGATTCTCAGTGGGAATGCATGGCCTGAAGCGCTCGGAGGCGGCACGGAGCGCTCCTTGTCCCGTATCCCTGGATCGTGGGGGTCCGGGAGCCGCAGCGAAGGCGAGCGGGGGGACCCAGGGCAGGCAGTGCCGCGTTCCCTATGGGCAGCTGCTGAGCCCGGCTGGGCTCCGGGCTCCGGTTACCCTTGAAAGCTCAACAGTTGTAAAAACTGCAGCAGTGAAATAGCAGATGACGTCAACAGGAAACTGGGGGGGAGCCAGCTCCAGCTCCGGGAGCCACTGAGGAGCTGGATTACAGTGCATCCCGGTGGGATGCCTCCTCATCCACTAATCCAACCCAGCCTGCAAGCAGAGCCCACTCCTGCCTCCTCCATCCCCTTCCCCACGCATCCCACTGGAGCGACCATTGCTCCAAGATAGCCCTACCACCACCACCAGCACAGGAGGGATCACTGGAGCTATCCCCACGCTTGGGTTTGGACACAGAGGAGGTGGCAGGATAGAAAGAGGTCACATATCTTTGTGCTGCAGGTGACAGGGTAATTGCTTTGCCACTAACAACTATTACCACAACAAATAGTAGAAATATTGTTCCATGACAATAGGAGCATGGAGCTATTCCCGGGTGATACCAGAGACGGATCTCTGGTGGCAAAGTATAAATTGCCGCATGGATTTGGCTGAGGAACAGCAAAGGAGAGAGATGAGGATGTGGAAAAGGAAAATCATTCCTTTCTCTGCAAAGATGCACAAGAAAAGCCATGGCAAAGTATCACTGCTCTTCCCCTTTGCCTCTAAACCAGTCCAGCACTGACATTCCTGCTGAAAGGCAGGCTCAGCTTTGCCAAGCTGCAGTTTTGGGTTTGATTTCCCTCTCAGCCTGGAAGGGAGATCCTGGACCAGCTTCTTTACCTTAAACTCACTGTAGAAAACACGCCTTTGCATTGCTCCTGAGCTATTCCCTAACTTGCAGGCTGCACCAGGCCACAGGCATTTGCAGGCAGAAAAGTCAGAGGTCAAGGTAAATGCGCATACCAACATAATGAGTGCCTCTGATTTTAAATAGTGTTTATAGGAGGCCCAGAAGGACTGCGGAAGATATTTTCCCAGGCACATTCCCACTCCCAGGGTATAGTTTCAGGCACAGATCATCAGCACATAAAGGATGCTGACGCAGGAGCTGCTATCGCAGACAGCACCAAGCACCCAGCCCTGGCACGATGCTGCACTATCCTCCTGGCATTCACTCTCTAATTCCCTAAGCCAGGCATAAATTGCTCCAAGGATCTTTACAGACACCCACCAATTCAGTGCTGTTTGGAAGCAGAAAGTCCCTAACCCAGCAGGTGGGACGGGAAGCACTATTTCCTTTGCATTAGTCCTGTTGGGTTTCAGCGCCCGAGGAGCAGGGGTGGTGTCGAGCAGAGCTTCCTGACATCTCAAAAGCATCTTAAAAAGCAAACACAGAACCCAAAACAAAAGGGAAAAGAAACCCAAAACATCCTTTCAAGTCTCACCACCGGCAGCTCTTTCAAGCCGTGGTAGGAATTGCCAATGCCTTGAAAGATGCACGCCGTTTGCCATTAATCATCCAGCCTTTTTTATACATTCCAGGTAATCCCACGGGATCACAAGGCGTCGGGTGTTTCGCTGGTGTTAACGAAGCCTCCCCACGCCTCAGCGCAGGGACATCACCCCATGATAGGCAAGGGAAGCTGGGGGAGCAAATCCTGCCATGGGGAGAAGTCGAGGCAGGTCCAGGTACAGCAGGGCAAAAGCAGGGATGAGGATGGCTCCCATCACTCCCAGCAGGCTGGCTTGAACAAGTGGAAGAGCACCCCCTCCTAAACAGCAATTGAGCCCCTCTCCCCCCCCTTCCCCTGCACACCAGCACCATCTCCCAGGGCCAGTCTGGTTAAGGCTGGCTTGCCACCACAGACAGGAACTGGGGAAGAGCCCCTTTGCCACAAGCAGCAAAAGAGAGATTTCCCATTTGGGATGAGAAAGGAGCTTTTAATAGGTGTGTGTTTGGAATTGAGAAAAAAAATTAACAGCTTCACCTGCTGCAGAAGCAGAGCCGCAGGCTAACCAGGGCACAGAGCGGATTCCCTCCGATCAAAGTCACTAGAGCTTGGCCATCCCACCCCACTGCCATGCAGCCCGGTGCCCACTGCACCTCACTGTCCAATTGGGAACTGCAGGTGGATCCCTAGACAAGGCCATAACACATCCACTGTCCCAAGCCCGGGTTGTGCTTACCTTTCCACACATAAGGTGCACATCCCATGGGAAAGCTCCACACGCCTAAAGCCATGCAGCCTGGATGCTCTGCACCAGCTCTGTATGAGCCCTTTGAACCAAATCCAACCAGAAAGGGAATGGGATCACCTTTCTCATCCCTCGGATGGAGTTTGGGAACGATCAACCACCAATACCGCCCAGGGCTCATCTCCACTGCGGCAGGATGTCACACTGATGGTGGCAGGAGGCCTGGGCGAGGAGGAGACTGATGCAAGGCTGAAGGGTGGGACCTGCTGGTCCTCAGCGAGGGGCCTGGCGAGGGCACATTAGCCAAAGCTACCAACAAGCAGAGGCCACATCCAGGCTCCATGCAGATAACACTGACAGGGCTGTGCCAGCAGCTCCAGGAGGATGTCACCACCCAGCGACATTCCAGTTGTATTTTCAGGTTACCTGCACAACCCCAAGGGCTGGAAAACCAACGTTTGATGTTGTGTCCTGTCCCTAGGTGGCAGCTTGCTGTCCTGCAGCCCCGTGATGACAGAGCACCCGGGCTCCCCTCTATAGACTCACTTTGTGAAGCTGAAAAGCACCGGAGAGCTGATATTTGTGCTATGCCATTATAGGACATGCTCTGTGCATGCCAAGGGTTGTGCTGCTTGTGTAAAACCCAAGTGCATTATGATCACAAAGGCATCCCCTTGGAGCCAGCACAGAGCTGGGGTGTGGGCACAGCATCCTCTGGGAACGGCGCCACAGGGCTTGATGCTGCCCCCGCTGCATCCATTGCCCCAACGGGATATTCCCCCTAGCAAAGCAGCAGCCGAGGCCGCACCTCCTCAAAGCTCAGCTGCAGCACAATGCCAACAGGTACCTAAACACTTCAGATGGGTCATTAATCCAACCCACAGCTCGTCAGAAACCACGGAGCTGCCAGCGTGAAGCCCACAGCCACGAGACAAAGGTCTGGAAGCAATCCCAGCCCCAACACCTTAGCTGTTAGAAGAAGGCAAAGGAGATGGTGCTTAGAGAAAAGCAAAGAGGATGCTAAACAAGAGCCAAAAACGTAGGAAAGGAAGAACCAGCATCACCTATGTCCATCTCCCTGCCAATGGGTATCCAGCAGCCCTCAGAGCAATGCTCTTCACTTTCATTTCTGAGCCCACAGACAAAGCCACACCAAAATAGAATCTGTTTAGCATTTATGACCAGATGGTGGCAGTTTCCTGAGAGGGGAGAAACTCAAACCAGTTTTGGAATAGATCAGCCTGACAAAAGGCACATGGTTATAATGGGAAAGGAAAAGAGTCAAATGACTTTTAATTGTTGGTTCCAGCTCAATTCCAGAGCAAACAGACCCTTATTTTCTATCCAAATTGGTGCAATTCAAGTACTTCCAGGTGTCCCCAAAACCCTGTAAACTTAGCCAGAGAGCAAAGTATTCCCTCTGCTTCTAATGGCTTTCTACCATCCACCCTCTCATTTATTTTGGGCAGGGACAGGGTGATTTCATCGCTGCAAATGATGTAAGACAGAGCAGGCACCTGCTCTGAAAATGGGATTTATGGAGTGGGGAAAACAAACCAAGGAAGGCCTCAATGTCTGCAGCTGCCTGCTCTGCGAGAGGGGCAGAACAAGAGGCAGACCCAAGTGCTTCTCTGGTCCAGGAACTCCAGGCAGGACTTTGTCACGAGCAGCATCCGCACTGGCCAATGGGACAGGCAGCAGTTCAAACGGTTCACAGTGATGTTACCCTCTGGGACCCAGAGCAATTCCCCACTCCAGGATACTCTGGGGATGCTGCCACAGCTCAGACAGACAAAACCTGCTCATCTTCAGAGGATAACCTGTGATTTCCAGCAGTGACCCAGCATCCTGCTGGAGGAGCAAGGAAAACCTTGTTTCTGTCAGAGCAGGGTGCCAATCTGGCAGCGTACCGACAGCAGTAGGGAAATATTCTCCTACACCTCCTGCTGTCCCACACCAATTCGCTGCTCTTTCTAGTGCTTCTTCAGGGTCATCCCTCTCTTCCCCACTGCTCTCACCCTGTCCCTGCTCCAGGCAGGAAGACACAAACACAAAGGGCTCATGGTGCCAAATGAACAGAGTCAGTTGGATCCTCCACTGAGTTTTTCTCAGACAAAAACCCACCCCATCACACAGCAGGGAAGGAGCCAGGATGTCTCCCTGGGCTTAGATGAGGCACAGGAAAACCACAACCAGGGAACAGAGACTGCCCAATTCCCCTCAGCCTTATCTCCATGTAAAGCCTGTGACCACACTCAAACCTCAGCACCCAGCTGGAAAGCATCAGTCTTAACCACTAATGATGTACCTAAGTCAAGCAAGAGGTGGCAGGTAATCCATACGGTCCCTGTAACTTGCTTGCAGCAGTGCTGGGAATAAGGGCTGATGCAGCAAGGGGAAACTGGCTTCTGAAACCCCCAGGAGAGCTCAGCCATAGGAAGCTGGACCTGCAGCCTCTTGCTGGCATTTACCATCCCTCTGACCTGCACTGCATACTTCTTGCTCTCCTATCACTGTTCCAAGGGGCCAAGGGGACAGAGGACATCCATGTTCCCAGAACAAGTCCAGCTGCTCCATGAGATCAGCTCCTGCTGCTCGCCGGGTGAGGAAGTTAAAGATAGATACCTGTCTTATGAAGATAGATATCTGCCTTATAAAGGTAAACAGATTATAGATAGATAAGGGAAGCACCACATACTCCATCATTCGGCAAAAATCCCCTGCAAACGTTCCTCCTTTGTTCCTCCAAACTCCCTGCTGCAAAGCTGGAAAATTCCCCCTGTTCCCAACCACAGGCTGGGCCACCAGTACACCGAAAGCTCCACCACCCAGCATCACTCTGCACCATCCCCTTCCACCTCCCCTTTATGGGCTCTTCTCTGAGGCTAAAACCACTCCATGGGGGGAAACATCTATTTTATGGCACATCTGCCCAGTATCCACAGGGCAGCTTTGATTCCAGCCCGGGAAAGGCAGAGGCTCCATAGGCAACGTGCCCACAGCTCAGTGGTGTTTCTCCACCATGGTTTGCAGGAGGAGGGGCACAGCATCGCTCCCCTGCTCCTTTTGGATGGGCTTTATATTTTGGCCATGCTTTTACCCCCTCCACATCTTCCCCTCTCAAAGCCACCTCTTGCACTGCAGCTTTCCCAGTGTTGAGGGGAAGTTGCAGGCTTTTCCCAGTAAAGCCAGATTCAAGAGCTGTCACTCCATCCAGGAAGCCAGAGGTCCCCCGCAGAAGGGCTGGTCCCAATGCATCCGGTTCATGTCCCATCTCAAGAGCTCAGGGGCTGTGACTCAGCCTGCAGCTCCCCATGGGGCATATTCAGGGCTTCCAAGAACCATTTCCACTTAAATAAGAAATAATCATCTCGTTTAAAGCCCTTTTTACCACCAAAGAACAAGCTGACATCACGTCCAATGGGTTTTCCTATGGTTTTAGGGAAAGGCGTGGTGGCATGTGAAACAGCGAGGAGCTGGAAGGAGATGTGTGAAACGTCAAACCTGGCTGAGATAAAGGGAAACACACGCTGGCTCCTTTCCCTGCCACGGTTACACACTGAGCTGCCACTGTAAAACCCCATGGGGAACCCCACAGTTACAGAACAAGCGATTCTTTGTGGATCCAAAATGAACGGTAAACCTCTTGCAGCAGCCTGGAATGTACGTAAAGAAATCACACGTAAAGGAGAGCTGCTGGAGGAAACACTGAGTGGTTTTCTAGCACCTTGCTAAAGCACACACAAGGCTGATAAGAGTTTCAGTTAGAATGCACCCACAATTTCTGCTTGGCGATTTCTAGAAGCACCTCCTCCAGCCTCTGCTTTACCCTCATCACCCGGGCATCCTTCAAGAAACCAGGCAGGAGAAGGTGTCACTAATATGTGCAAAAAACTTCTCCTGGGCAAGAGAGCACCTGCAGAACACAAGAGGCAGCTTGGCCATATCACAAGATGTATCCTCTGCTCAGAGGACAACTCCAGCCCTGACACCAGCATCCTCCAGCTCCTGGTGCTCACCACTGAACCACTGATGCTCGATGCAAGGATGCTCACAGCAAAGCATCACAGGGATCAACCAAAATCCTGGAGGAAATGGGCTGCAGATGCAAACAAAGAGTGAACAGTGAGGGCTGTAGAAGCAGTAGATCCAAAATACCCACCACATCCCCAAGGCAGCGAGCTGCTGCTTCCAGCCCTAAGGAAAACGGGTGCTGCCAAATAGAGACAAAATATAGCATGGAGACTGGTAGGGTCCACACTGATCACCCCAGCAGCATCACCCCTTCATCCTCCTTTCTGCACCCTTCCACCAGTGAGCCAGGTCCAGTTCAGCACCGGGTAGATGGTTTGAGTTGTGGGGAGACCAGGGAAACCTCGAAAGCCAGCTGAGCACGACTGCACACACGCACCAAATGCCTCGCACTGCCCTGCCCTGTGCTGCCAGGGATGTTCTGGGTGCAGGCACGGGGTTTTACAAACAGGCACGTGGGGCTGGGGCTGCCATCCACCCCCGAGCACCTTTGGAAGGTGTTTGGAAGATGACAAAGAGCAGCCAAAGCAGTGCATCAGCACCAGATCATTTCATCTTTGGCCGAGGTGCAACTTGGCAGCGTGTCAGGAGAGAAACCAAGCGGCAGGGGATTTCAGCTATGCAGAGCAGCTGTGTTACAAAGCCTGGGTGGTGAGCACATCTGGCCCTCAGAAACAGAGCCACGTCACTTTCAGTGACGAGCTGCAAGGATGTCTTTGCATCTTCAGGACAACACACACCCCTGCAGCCGTGCTGAGCCACGGGGCACACGGTCAGGACTCATTCAGAGGGAGCATCCTCAAGGCTGCAGCTCTGCTGCTCCCTTGTCTCCCTCTCAGCTTTCCCATTCCAAGTAAACCAAGGTCCCCATCCTATAGCAGGAAAGACCTTCACCACAAAGTGTATTTGCCCTTTGCTACCTTTAATAGGAAACAGTCTCCTCCAGGGACTGATGCATGCAGCAGGAGAAGACATCTGCTCCAGCTATGGAAAATGCCCTCCAGCAAGCCGGGTCAGGAGGCTGCCATCTCCAAGGGCTGCTGTTAACACACACTGGTTAAAGACAGCCAAGGGCCATGGCACCTGACCCAGCACAGCCAACTCCAGCAGCAGACAAGCTGCTTCGTCAGCCATCCCTGTGAGATTTGGGTTAGAACTGATACACACACACACACCACAAAGCAGTATCTGGCTGGCCTGCAAGCCCAGACAAGCTGACACTCCCTAGATAACCCCGTCATCCTCTGCTAAGCCACCCCCAGCCCATCCACGTAACCAGCCCTGCATGTTTATGATCTGTCACACACATGACTGTCACCTGCCAAGCCCTGCAGGGAGCTGCTTCCCTCCTGTCCCTCTGCTCTGCATCACCAGCCCCACCGGCATCCGTCGCCACTGATGGGGAAGGAGGATACGGCTTGGCACGAGCCTATTGCAGATGCAGCGGTTTATGCATTCCTGATTGGAAATCTCCAATATGAGAACGAAATACAATCATTAAAGGTTGCTTTTAAGTTTCTTAAAAGATATAACAGCAACTATCAAGGCATGGTACAAACACCCTGCAACAAAGGGCACCCTCTGCCAAACAAGCAGCTTCCAATGGAAAGCTCCAAGCACCACGGCCATCCTCAGAAAGGTTCATCGGGTACAAGCAGTTAGGCTGATGGCAGTGCCAAACCACAGCTAAGGTTAGCAGCCTCTGATGGGAAGTTACTTGTTTTGGACACTGTGGAGGTTTCCTCCTTTCCAAAAGTAGGTTTTTTTCCCTTGGTGGTGATGGTGCGAGGGGAGGAAGGGTGGACGCTCTACAAACAACTTCTGGTGAGTTTTGTCTCCTCCTCATCCTGCCTCTTCTACTCATGTTGTGGTTTTAACAGAAATTTAGCTTTAAATAGATAAAAAATATAATTTCAGTTGAAATTATGAAATTAAGGCTCAGAACATGGGAGAGACCTAACTCAGCAATGACCCTCCTAGAACACAGCACAAGCAGAAGGATGGAGGCTTCAGCATCCCAGTGGGTGCCAGACCCTTCCGCACACTGCCAGCTCCCAGAGGAGGAGGCAACAGCCAGGCCACTGTCACATTTCTGCTTCCCAGCAGCGGAGCCATTGCTCCCAGGGCCAGGAGAGAGCTAAGGGCTGGGCGGACATCCCACTGCACCACACCCCGGAGCTCCAATCAACTCCCCAGAGTCACAACACATTTCACAGACACCAAACTCCAGCACTGAGTGTCTTTCACAACAAGATCCAGTGTCTGTTTACACAATCTGGCTTAATTTGCCCCAAAACAGTTGTTGGACTAACTGCAGTAGTTCCTGGAAGCAATGTCCTGACCTCCAGCTGAGCATGATGCTCACCACCATCCCCCCTGACCCTACGGCCTTCAAGTGATTCTTCATTTCCTCCTATATTAGATCCAGCAGAACACAAGAACAGTCATGCCATGTGGAAAAGCTCCTATCTTGAAAGGGATGTGTTCTTCCAAAATGCTGCCCAGCTCCTCTTGCAACAGACCGAGAGAGCAGACAGCGCACAGAGGAGCCCTGTGGTATTAAGCCACGTGGAGAACACAGCACAGGATTAGTAGGGAAAGGATGCAGAAGAAGATCTACCTCACCTTCACCCCAATGCAGGTCCAGAACCTCCCCAGCACAAGGCAGTGATTCCCTCCCTCCCCTATCCACTGGGAACACAAGACCCCCAAATCCTGCCCTTCCCCTTAGCCGCACCATAACCCACTGCATCCTCCATGGGCAGCAGCAGCTCTGCTCCAGCCTTTGCTGGAAAGAGAAGTGGCTGCAAGAGAAAGGTGGAAACAAAGGCCAATTGGGGCCACAGGACACTACCACGATATCAGAGATAGCAGCAGTAATTCTGGTATTCCTTGATGAACATTTAGGCTCACAACGCTGCCATGGAATCACTGCAGCATCGTCCCCGTGCAATAAGGGAGATGGGGTATCTCCCAGGCTGAAAAGAGAACAAACTTCCAGTTTCCACCACGAAAAATCCTCTTTGCTCTCTCCCCTACCTAAAATCCCTGGCTACCACTCAACCTGCACTAAAGGGCTCTTCCAGCAGTGTGTCAGGCAGTGAGAGGCTTCAGCTCTGTACGTCCCCACGAGTAGACCTGAGTCATGCCAGTAAAACCCCAAACTTTTTGCTGTTAAGAGTAAATCACCTCCTCAGCCAACACAAGTTCCTCTCTCAGCAGCCTCCCCAGCAAACAGCCTGCCCAGGCAGTGCCTGACTGACACCAGTGAAAACCATCTTCCAGCCAATAAACCCACAGAGCCCCACATCCTTGGCGGCAGCTTCTTGGGTCACACATCACCAGGACCAGCAATCCGCACCCATTTCCAGGCTCTACAGAGCAAAGATGAGTTTCCTCTTGTAAAGAAACAATTGGGACAAAGCAAACTCAGCCTGCAGTCCAGAGCTGGGGAATAACAGCAGCAACCTTCAGGAAGATGTATTATCCACTGAGGAAAAGGCAGGGGAGCATCCCTCCCGGGAGGGAAATGGATCACTGAAGCACAGCTAAGTATCACATCCAGCATGATGCTTTCCAGGTGCTCCCTGTTACACTAGCAGAAGGCAGGATGAGGACCACAGGTACAAAGCATTGTGCTCTATGACTCTTATAATTAATTAGATACAATCTCTGCCATGTTTCAACTAGAATTAAAACCTGGCTCCCACCCCTGGCCACAAACACCCAAAGGACATCACACCGGTGACAGGAGCCTGATGCCAAAGCCCTGCATCTGCAGGTCATGTCTCCATGTGGATTTTCAGCAGAACTGACTCCTTTTGGAGGGATGGCAGCAGCAAAGGTGTGAATGGCACATGAGACAGCGGGATTCACACACTGAATTGTGCAATGCTGTGTTCCGATGGAGGGCACGGCCAGGGTACAGGAAAGATGGGTCCCCATCACTTATTTACCTACCCAGAATAGATGCACCACCAGAACAAGCACTGGTTCATCCCCAGGCTCGGGCATTTCTTGCCTTGATTTTTCCAAGCCTCAGTGCCAATGGAGAGCTGCCTTCCTGGAAACACCGAATCCAACCGGATCCTGGCTCCTGCCCCCAACAGCACTCATCTTCCCACAGGATCTCTTCCCTAAAGAGGACTTGCTTTTGAATCGCTCAGGCAGCAGCACGGGGTGAGCCTGGGAAAGGCTGAGCAGCTTTCTCCCTCCAGACCCCATCCATGCACCCTCCCTCCTGCAGCCACTTTCTCCAGCAAAATCCCTGGATTTGGGAGCGTGTTCCTGCCTCTCCCTCCGGAACAGCTTCCCAGGCATCAGGAGCCACCCGAGTCAAGGCCAACAGCCAAGGTGATGGGCACACAGGCAGAAAACACGCCTCAAGCCCCTGGCAGAAGGCAGCAGCATAGATTTGAGTCCAACACCCTTTTCCATGATTCTCCACACACCCAAAGGCTGTGAACTTCTCAAGGCTTCATCCCCTTCTGCTTTAACCTCACAGACACAACAGCCTCCCTTTACAGCATCCATGTCACCAGAAAAAGGTGCCTACTTCATTGGAAAATCACGCCCAGGAGCAGCCACTGTTGTAGTCTACAACTGGAGGCTGTGTCCCCTGCAAAGCTCTGCAAGGAGGACACAGAGGCAGCCCTGGAGCTCTGCACCCAATTCCTTCCCTCAGCACCACCCATTCCAAAGAGCACAGCTCAAGGGAGCTTTGATGACCTGAGACAAGAAGGAGCTTTTGCATATCATAGTGGTAACACAGAAACCAAGTCCTTTCCCACTGCCTGATCCTGAAGGACAATGTGGATCAGGCAGATGCAATGGAAAGATGAAGAAAGCTGAAATCTTTCCTAAGCTTCCTATAATCCCCAGAAGGTGTTTATCTCACAAACTATGTTTAGCACAGAGCAAAGCTCTCGCCCGGCACCATTCCTATTGCGCGTGTCACGGTCAGCCACGCGCATCCCAAAGAACTCCCGAGGCAGGAGACAGCCCCGTGACTAAGCCAGAATGACGACAAGCAAGTCTTGGTATGCATCTAGCATGGAAACGGCCAACCCAAGAGCTCCAACGCAGCAGCCTCCACTTGCAATCCTGATCCATTCAAGCCCAAGAAGGGAAAGCAACCAGCCAAAGGAAACGTGAGGCTTTGCTGGATTTCCCTAAGGAAAATTAGGGAAATGTAGCTTAAATTCATGCTGCCCAAAGGCAGAAGGAGCTGCTGTGACTGCTTCCAGCAGTGTCCCAAGTCCCAGAAGTGGGTACACACACTCAGACCTGCGAGCACCCCTATGCAGCAGTGGCAAATCCACTTGGAGTGCTGGCACTGCTGAAGCAAGAGGGGTTTGAAGAGGCAGATGCATTACACACGCTCAGGATCAATCCCCATTGTGAATGCTGCTCCAGTGAAGGCAAAGGAGCTCAGGTCAGATGAGGCTCAGCTCCAGCAGAAACCCGACACACTCAGCACACCTCCAGCAAAGGACATTAGGAATTATTGTATGAATGAACCAGTTCACCACAACCAACAGCCTCGTGCAACCAGAAACCCGCAGACACAGAAGGGTTCCAAACTTCCTCCAAGGAAAGCACCAAGGGTGCTCCAAAAGCATCGCCTTTTGCAGTCAGCCAGAACGCTTCCTCAGAATCCCCCTGGATCCATCTCCAGCCTCATCTCCTATAGGGCATGAATCCCTCAGCCCAGCTCACCTCTTCCCTCCATCCACACATCCACCGGGCAGGCACGGGGAGCTCGCGGTAGCTGCGAGCAGAGCGACAGGTCTGGGATGGGGTATCCCCGGGAGAGCCTTTTAAAGAAGCACTGCTGATCCCGTCCAAGGCGGGCTGGAGGCATGTGCTCCGACCCGTGAGTCAGCAGCTCCGCTCAGCAGCACGGTAAATCGCTGCTGATTCACACCCCGCTTACACAGCAAACAGGAAACCCGGGTCCACATTCCCGCCGGTGAACACACGGATCTTTTCAAACAAGACGGGGGAAGAAAAAGTCACGCCGAGGTGCGTCCATCGGCTCACATGGCGCCTGACTCCAAGTTTCCAGTGTATCACTCCAGAACAAGGAAAACCCCTCTAATTCTCTTCCGATGATAAGAAAGCAGCATCTGTACTCCCTGCGCTCCCCCCTCTGCCCGGTCCGAGCTCCCAACACTGATGCCACCGGCTCCACGGAGCACCAAGACACCAGCAAAGCCCTTTCCCCATCTTCCTCAATCCTGGCACAGCGGCAGTGTCACCCGGGCCGGTGCTCACCTTGGGACGGGCACAGGGCCACCTTAGTCACGGCGATGCTCTGTAAATAACACCCGTGACACACGGTCACGTCCTTCGGCCGCGATGGGAAACCCCATCACGGCATCCCCAGCACATGCAGGCGCTTGTGGCCCTGCCACCGAAGCGATGCTCCGGGGCACAAGGACCGGGATCCTCATCCCCGCTTCACCAGGCTAAGATGAAGGCTCTGCTCATCCTCCCATGACACCGACGGCACTCGGAAGGGGACGGGCTCCGGCAGCGGCGGACGAGACTCGCGTCCTCCATAGGCGCTTCACCCCGGCTCGCTCCCCGCCCGCAGTGCACACACACACACACCCGGGCTCCGCACCTCTGCCCCCGCCGCAGGGGCCCTCAGCACTCGCTCAGTGTTCCCATAGAGGAAGCCGCGGCCGTCGGGTTGGGCAACAGCCGCGTCCCCGCAGGGTACGGTTCACCACGGCTGTAACCCCGCTCCCCCCGCGGAGCGGCCACCGCCGCCACCCCCCGGTCCCGGTTCCTACCTCTGGGCAGCGACATAGCGGCGGCGGCGCCGCGACCCCCGGCCCAGCGCG